>RJWT010013557.1:0-21692 GCA_004365215.1 Cuniculus paca | reverse complement strand
AATAAATCTGCATTGTGCTATATGGGCTTGGGCCTATTTCCTTTTGTATCCTGGGTCCTGCACAGTATCCAGAGCAACTCATAGGAGCTGGCAAATAGAAGCCCAGAGTGAATCCATTGCTTGATCCAAGATGACTATGTGCAGTGACGACTGTGCACCTTTAACCTATTTGATCTTAAATGTATTAACACAGGTTCTTAGGTGCTACTTCAGACTAAAGAAGGTAGTTGCTCAAGGACCTTGTTGAGTCTCAGCCCCTTTGTGCTACAGCAGCCTTTGGGATCAGGCCACACAGCCCTTTACAAGGGCAACAGGTGCAGCTAGTGAACGAGCATCTGCTGAAGTCATGTGTTAGGCTCTGTACTCGGTTACAGTAGGCAGAAACAAATGTCCTGTGATACGGAAACCAACATTCCTCAGAGGCAGGAGGTACGCTTCATGAATGATGCATCTTAAACAGTTCTTATCACTTTTCAGGAAGAAACCAATTCTGCTTGTACATGGTGATAAACGAGAAGCTAAGGCTCATTTGCATGCGCAAGCAAAGCCTTATGCCAACGTTTCCCTGTGCCAGGTAGGCTGCCGCTTGACATCATGGTCAGTTTGAGACCTTTAGTCCACTCTCCCACCCAGTGCAGCAATCTTCCCCTCTCAGTGCAGCAGTCACCAGCAGGTATTTGTCTAGCCTCAGTCTAAGCACTTCCTGGGATAGCCCATCCATTTGTGGGAGCCACCAATGGTTGGAAGTATTTTTCTTTATCTTAACCTTAAAAGTCTCTCTGCTTGTAATTCCCACTCATTGGTCCCAATTTTCCTCCTCTGGAACCAACAGTAAATCTCTTCTTTGCACTTGTCAATGATTACTATAGTCAAAGTAATCTATCCTGTTTCTCTTAGTTCTCTCTCTTCCGGTTGTAAGCATTCAGCTTTCATCAGTTGCAGTCAGTGCAGCATGGAGCCAGCTCTTTTCCCAGCCTACTAGTACTCTGTTTACAGCTAGGTTTGTTTTGTTTTGTTTCTTCTTATATACTGGAAATTGAACCTAGAGCCCTTCACACTGAGCTACGTCCCCAGTTTTTATTTTGACACAGGGTCTTGCCAAATTGCACAGGTCGGGGTCCAATTTATAATCCTGCCAGAGCCTGCAAATGCTGGGATTACAGACAGGCACTAACACAACTGACTCTGCACCTCTTGAAACCTGAGTGTCAGCACTGAACAGGGCCCCTGGTTATAATGTGGTGGCCTCTGGTTATAATGCAGTAACTGCACGTCTTTGCTGCTGTTGACACTTTAGCTATCGTCTTCCGTTCTTTTTTACTTCAGTTACACCTGAGGTCTGTGCTGGAGCAACTCATAGCTTAAAAGCCTGTTGGGAAATTTTAGTGACTCCTGCTACATGTGATCCAAGCCCAGTGAGGGAGCATTGAATGGTTTCATAATGGGTATATTAGCTTGCTTTGCTGGAACCAGTCCAAAGTAGAAAAAAAAGGATGCACACTCAAAAACTATTATCCACTTTTTCTACAGTCTCCTGTAATTTTATATTCATACTTTGTAGTCACCCTACAGTGTCACCAAATGAATCTTGGACTTTTGTTGTGACCCATTGCTTTATTCTCTGCACCCAAAACAATTTCTTATTTCATGGGTCATTTTGAACAACAACAACAAAAAAAAAACAGGTGACACAAGAAGAAAAGAAATTCAGAAGAATTTTTTACATTTTTGAAAATGGTGGTTATGAATTAGCTGCTGAAACATTCATCTTTTCATGTTCTTTTTAGCAGGATTATCAATCCGTTCATAAGAAAATGTGATAAAAAATAACTTCTGTAACTGTTCTGTTTGTTATCAACTTAGTGAAACTGGCTCAAGATTTCTGCTCTTGGAATACACAGACATGGTATCCAGGTTCCTTTTCTTTACTGTTTTCCTTCTAGTGTCTTTTTTTTTTTCCTCTACTCATACAAGATTTCCAAATTTCAACTCACATTTTATCACTCTTCTTCCAACTATAAATGATATTTCTGTGCGTGTGTTTTAAGATTAAGATTAAAACAGTGTGAGAGCTTAATCAGATCACCCTTTGTTTTTTTGTTTTTTTTTTTTTTGGTACCAAGGATCAAACTCACAACCTCGCACTTGCCAGGCAGGCTCTTACGCCACTGAGCTAAATCCCCATCTCTTAGGTCAACTTTAAACACACTTCACAGTGCTTTTCCAGATTTAACCCACCGCACTTTCTATAATAGTGGTTTCCAAATATGCCTTCCTCCACCCAGCATGTGGCTCATCTTCTGCACATAGGTGTGCCTTTGCTTAGCAGGCACCTAAAATGTCATTGTTTTGTGTCTGTTCCAGCAACAGAGGACTCTAACCTGGAGTAGGATAGCCACAGGCAGAAAGCAGGTAGAAAAGGAATCCTGAAAAACAGTGATTAAATAAATGGAAATAGAAAGTGTGTTTCAAATAGGAAGTATATTGAAAAGTTCAGCAGTGCTGTTCTTGGGAACATGCTCTGGATCAGCCACTAGAGGGCAAAAGGAGACCCGTTTTGGCAAAGGAGCAGAGAGCTGTGGGCGCATCTCATCTCTATTCCTAGGTACAGAAGTGAGACCCAACCCTGAACTGTCGAAATGCCTTTATATCTCGTTTTTGGAATGAATTCTTGAATGTTTCTAGCATCACTGCCCTTAAAGCAGGATGGAGACAGACCTTATGGTAGTAGTCAAAGGTCCGATTGCCTGGCTTCTGTCCAGCTCTCTACCTATGTCCAGATGCTGTAACAGAATTTTTTTTTTCTAGGCAATTTAACACATTTATTTCTCAATATTCTGGAAAGTAGGAAATCTAAAACCAAAGTGCAGGACCATTCGGGTCCTGGGGAGAGCTCTTTTCCTGGTTTGTGGATGGCTACTGTCACATGGTCTCCTTACTTAGTAGAGGGAGATGGGGGCCTGTACAACCACTCGTGTGTCTTTTCTCTTAAGAACACTATTGGTATTTGGTTACCCACCCCCACACACGCATATGACTTTGATTATTCTTACCACCTCTGTAAAGTTCCTGTCTCCCAGTCACATTGGGACAACATATGAGTTACAGATGAGGAGACACTTAGCATTCAGCCCATAACACTGTGTCGTTCTGCTCTTGTCACTGAAGCCTAATTGTTTAAACCTAATTTCTTATGTTCAGAAGGATTACTAATGCTCTTCCTCACAGAGTTTTAAAGAATTTGGTACATTAGCCCCCCCCAAAAGCACCCATCAAATTTTATCGCCTGTTTATGCTTCAACCTGCCTAAAATCATGTAACTTGTACAAAATAAAAACCTGGTCTCTTGGCCAGTGCTCCTTCTCAGCTAAGTATCAGTTTACAAAGTGACAATCTTCCTTCTAATTTTGTAATTCTAAACACATAAAGAGCAGTTTCAGTTCTCTACCCCATGACTAGAGCACACAAGGACATGCCCATGGTTAGCATCCCCGAACACTCATACAAGAAGAGCACAGCGCCCAAATTTCTGGTGGGCAGGCATCTCCCTCAGGGCCTGTGTTGGACTCACACCTATCCCAGTGCTCATTACTGCCACCAGTGGACAGTACCCTCTGCTGTCGTAGGGTGGGATGTATGGTAGTGATTGCTGCTGTGAACAGAGCTCACTGTAGGCAGGCCCCCTTTTATAGGCATTTTCTCATTTACTCCTAATGACTCTAAATCTCACAATATTTTTCTAGTAGTACTGGGAATTGAACCCAGACCCTCCACACAGAACTACATCCCCAGACCCCTCAACCCATTTTTAGACAAGATCTCAATATATTACCCAGGCTGGGCTTGAACTTGTGACCTCCTTGCCTCAGCCTCCTAGGATATTGGGATTACAGGTGTACACCACCACAGCTGGCTCACAGTACCCTGTTTCAAAGAAGAGAAAGCTGAGGCATAGGAACATAGGTGTTTTCTAAAGTCATACAAACGTGTGAAGACAGGATCTCTTTCATAACCCACCCCATCTCATATGTCTGCCCCACGAAAATCTTACTCTACTGAATCCTGGATAAGACATTTGCTTCTCCACATGCCCTCCATTTATTCATAAAGCAGTCATTTTATAACAAAATGGATTTAATATCTTTTTATTTTTTATTTTTGCTATGTGTTCAATCTAAGAAAATTTCTATTTTATCATCTTTGTGTTGGCATCACATTGTTTCTTTTAAATAAGCTCTGAAAACTGTATATTAATTTCCTCTATAATAAGCCAGACACCTCATTTTAAACCTTTGCGTAGATCACATTTGTTTTATTAGTTTTTTTGACAACTAAAGCAATTAGGTTTCTAACTCCTAGTTACTGTAATTTAAAATGCAGTCTATATTAAATCATTCTGGGTGACCAAACAATTTTGTTCTTTGAGCCTTACTAGACGCTGCAATAAAAACTGTCAATAGAGGGCAGTAGACGGTGTTTTTAGAGCTTGACCCTTTTTTAAACTTCCAATAGCTAGGAATATTATCGAGGCTTTTTTTCCTTTTAATTAAATGACTTCTTTTTCATCTTCTTTTTCATCAGGCGAAGTTGGATATTGCTTTTGGAACACACCACACGTAAGTAACTTCTATGAAATGGAGGAGGCTATGATTTTAATACATCAAAACATATTATTGCTCAAGTACCATTACAGGGACTAATCTGTGATTATGTTGCTGAAAGAGGGGAAAAACAAAGCTATCAGTAGTGGAGTGAATGGAGTTGTTCTCTAGTAGCTTAAAGATTCAATGCTGAGATTCTGGCTCTCAGGATGAAAGTATAGACCTTTGTTCTGGAACTTTTCCCTTCTGTTCAGGACTTGTGTACCAGGCTTGGAGGGAACAGATTAGAGCTATGTGGTCCTTGCTACCATTGGTGCTTGTATGTGTACAGTTGCTACCGGGTTTTGAGATGCTAGATTCTTCTTGTGGAGGTGGTTTCTAGATTCTTTCTTTCTTAAGTAAAGAATTGGTCAAGACAGGCACAAGCAGTAGCAAAGTTTTATTAAAGGTAGGAGAAAAAACAAAAAAAGAAATAGTCCCTGGAGAGTGAATTTGGGCCAAGTGTAAGTAGAAAACAAGTGCCCCCTACAGCCTGAGAGCAGGCCCATACGAGAGACAACACAGTGCCAAAAACTCAGTGTGGACCATCCTTTTTGTATCCCCCAGTCCTCAGACTGAAACCAGGTCTAAGCCTCCTATGGAAAACCTGCTCAAGTTCTGTGAGAAGTCCACATGCAGGGCCCTGGCAACTGTTCTGTGCATGTGTCCTCAGTTTTTGTGCTTCCCCAGTCGGCTTTGCCAAGTCCTGATCTCCTGCGTCAGAGTCTTGTGCCTGTAGGCTCTCCTCCTTTTATAAAGTTCTGTGATCTGGATAAGCATGAGCTGTATCGAATAGCATGCTGTTGGTCAGCTCCACACTACAATCAAAAGGAAAGTTATTTTACCTGAAGTTACCAACTTGAGGACTCGCCCAGCTCAAAACAGCTCTTTTTAATAATTTTCTAAGGTATAAAACAGAGATGGAAAAACTTTTCTGTTACTTCCTACCAGACACATTGAGCCTAGTTTTCAACTTGACTCCCTCTTACATTAGGTTTTTGGAGTCCTTTTACAAAATCATTGGTTCTACAAATGAGAAAAGAGTAAGACGTGGTCACCAGTTGTGGTAGCACGTGCCTGTAATCCCAACACTGATGAAGCTGAGGCAAAAGGATTGCCATGAGTTCAAGGCCAGCCTGGACTACATAGCGAGCTCAAAGTATCCTGATCGACGTAGGGAGACCCTGTCTCCAAAAAAAAAAATCAGGAATAAGACATGGTCATCCCTATTTTAACGTTGCCACAAATCACATTTCTCTGGAAAGGATTTCTCAGAAGAATGTAATGGCCCCTCTTTCTTCCAAACCAGTAGTGGCAGTGGGTGACTTGCATCAGCCGTTCCTCTGGGCAGAAAGGAGGCCTCTAGGACGGAGCTTTGGCCACGAGCCTGGCTATGACTGTTGTTTTCCCGCTGTCGTGATGGCCTGAAATGATGGCATTGTGGCCATTTTTTTTCTTTGTGTGCCTGAAGCCATCTTTTTTTGCTGGTCTGTTTTGAGAAAGAGCCAGAGTGGAAGCAGTCGGGCCACTCCCGGAGAGGATAGGTACCCGCCACACATCCTCCGGCCCAAGATGCTCAGAATAGAAGTTGCAGAATCTACAAACCACCCCTAGTGGGCAGCATTCGTCCAGCAGAGGAAAAGGTTTGAGTTTGAGGAATGAGACTGCATACAAGCACCTCACTCACATATAAAATATTCTTTTATACTGAGCTTCCAGGATACCAGTGTTAGCAGAGAGTACAGAATGCCATCAGACAAGGGCCTCTTAGTAGTAATGGGCAGCACCAAATAAGAAGGCCTTAGCTGAAACCGCAGCATAAATACTAGTCGTGGCAAGCCCTGCTGCCCATCTGGATTGTGGCCGTGATCTGCTCAGTCACCTGTGTCAGGTTCCTGTGCCAGCCCTGCAGTCTGTGATGAGCCTTCTTAGTGACAATCGCACTGCACTGCTCTGCTGCCAGGTAGCAAGAGAGCCTGCGTTGTCGTTTGTCAGTTATACTGTCAGTCCTGGAGGGACCATGTTCACCACCCAGGATCTAGGACAGTGACACTTAGCTGAGCAAGTGTCACTTTGTTTAATGCTCTTCAAAAAATTATTTGGAGGCTGAGGTAGGAGAATTGCAAGTTCAAGTTCAGCCTGGGCAACTTGGGGAGACCATGTCTCAAAAATAAATAAAAAATGAAAGGGCTGAGGGTGTAGCTCAGTGCTAGAGTGCTTGTTTAACATGCACAAAACCCTGGGTTTTACCCCCAGTATCACACACACATATGCATGCACAATAGTTAGTCTAATTTTACAGGTCAGAAAACTGAAGCCCAGAGTAGGTAAGTTGATTTTGCTTGGGCAGAGATAGAGACAGGAATAGAACTCATTTGTTTTAATTTTAAATTTGTTCTTGTTTGCTCACTCAACCTTGTCCCCTGTGGCACCTAACAGTTTTTAATTCAGAGTTTAAAATGCTCAGGGAAATAATTCTAATAGAACCTTTCCCAACTAGATAGTGTCTGTAGTTTACATTTTTCAGAAATGCCAGGATCTCGAGCTCATGTCTTGAAACTACTTTGGTTGCTTCTTGTTTTATGAATTATTCATTAATATTCTTGAGTCACATGCAGGAGGATATAGTTTTTGTCCCTGAAGCTTTTTGTCTTTTAGTTAGAGAAGCCAAACACAGGTGAGTTAGGAGGGAAGGAGGAGAAAATCCTTCCAGCTCATGGCAGTGCAGGGCAGAGCTGGCAGCAGGGGCCTGCGGGTATCTCAGAGTGGCTTACACCTGAGATCAGGTGGGCTGCCCAGGTGCTGCATGCACAGCATATGGAGATAACCCATATGTATAACCAAGATGCAGGCCTGGCCTCCTGATGCTCACAGGCTGGCAAAGGTCTAAATGTGTTCTGTTCAATTTCTGTGGGACACTGTGCAAACCTGTGGTCTACCTCATGGGGTTTTAGGGTGGAAAAGCCCCCCAACCTGAGTCACTTTCTCATGGCTGGGACATAATACCCAGTACCCACAACTTAAAGGAAAACCTTGTTTGTCTCAGACTGTAAAGATTTCAGTGTGTAGTGGGCTGGCTCCAGGCAGAATGGCATGGCGGTGGTAACCAGAGAGAGTAAGGGAAGATCTGGGGAGGGAGATGAACCCTTCCAGGTCATGCCCCAAGAGACCCAGCTCTTCCAACCTCACCTCCTGGGAGAGTCAGCTGTAAGTCCAGTCACCTTCCAAAAGCCCCATGTATAAGTGCATGAGGTTCTTGGGGAGCATCTGTTATGTAAACCAGAACACGTCCTCTCTGGGCTGGGAACAGTTACCTCAGAAGACCACAGAATAGATGGAGAGAAAGAGCCAAAGCAACTGAAAGGCAAATGTCTATTCAAGCTGGGGGAGCGAATCACAGTGTGGGTAGGGTACACCTCTTCCCACCCGCCTCTAACTGGGGCCTCCTACACCCCTTCACGTAGTCTCTTTCTCACCTAGGCTATGTCTCCCTCAAATTCTGCTCCTTCCACAGCGCCATCAAATGTCCGCTGTTGCCAGCACCAACGCTGTCAAAGCCATTCATAGTGAGGAGCATTTGAGGTGCATAATCCCAGCAATCTCTGCCACAGGATCGATTTGTGACTGGGATGATCCCCATTACTTCTGGAAGCCACAGAGTCTGCGGTTGTAAAATGGGAAAGTCCTCCTTGTCCGGATGGCTGTTGAACACTGCTGGCATGTAGGGATCCAACAGTCTCCTTTGCGGGACTAGCTTCACTTCTGGGAAGTGTCCTGCTGCCACCCCCACTGCTCAGACAGTAGGGCAGATCAGCCTTCTCAAGAGGGACTCCACTCCGCGTCTTTCCTAGCTGTTTTGTATTTTACAGTATTGGGGATGGATCCCAGGGCCTCACACATACTAGGCAAGTGCTCGACCACAGAGCTACTCCCCAGCCCTTTTTAAATTCTTTTGTGAGACAGGGTCTCTGTAAACTAACCAGGCTGGCCTCAAACTTGCAGTCCTGCTTCAGTCTCCCAAGTAGCTGGGGTTCCAGGCAGGTCCCACCATTCCCAGGCCCTACCTACCTACCAGAGTCTACCTGTTTGTAACTGTTATCTTATTGACACTGTTTTGTCTATGAAGAAGATTAACATGGGTCCCTTTAAATTCCTAATTGTATTTTTATAAATTGACTGACATAAGTGCCTGATTTTCCTGACAAGTGATGTCTTCATTAGTGGAAATATTGTAAAACTTAAAACACAAATCCATAACTCGCTTATCCTTAATTATAATCAGCTGCTAATGTGCAAATGTGTGTGTAAATTTGCCCAGATCTCAGTGAGATATTTCATAACTGGAAAAAAGATGGCTCAGCAGCTGTCATTTCTCCAGCTTTGCATTAATTTATTGTTTGCTAGATTAGGTTAATTTCTCATCTTGGCAAGTACAAAAAATCTCATTCTCTTTTCTGTTCTCATATCCTTTTTTTTGTCCAGTCCTAGTGGTTGAACCCAAGGCCTTCTCACTGAGCTATACTCTCAGTCCTTTTTCTTTCTTTCTTTTCTTTTTTTTTTTTGTTGTTGTTCTTTTTTGTTTGTTTGTTTTTAATGTTGAGACAGGGTCTCACTAAATTCCCCAGGCTGGACTAAAACTTGCTATCATCCTGTCTCAGCCTCCCGAAGTGCTGAGATTGTAGGCATGTGCCACCATGTCTGGCTCCTTTTTTTTTTTTCCTTTCATCTTTTTATGCTTACCTTGCCTAAATAGAATGTAATCATGTGATTGTTTATTTGAGGAGAACATGTGGTTTATTTTTTTACATATGTGAACTGAGTTACATCAGTATTAAGTAACATTCCGACCTCAGTGAAAATGATGGGTCAAGACAGTTACAACCTTCAGAGGTGACACTAGTTGAGGAGAGAAAACTCAATTACTGAAATAATGGTAAGACAATTAAGAGAGGAAAACTAGATTACTGAAATAATAATAAGACAAACACGATAAAAATCATCTGATTGATTACAAAATGAAGCAAAGCACTAAAGGAGTCATGGCAATATGTACATGATTGTTTAACATTTGACAAAATGCATTTTTATTTCATTCACAACAACCCCAGGGTGGGGCTGATCCTTCACGTTCCAAGTGAAAAACAAAGGTTTGGGGATGACTGCATGGCTCACCTAGGGTCAGACACTTTCTAAATGGCAAAGACTGGGACTCAGGTCTTCAGACTTCCTATGGAAAGCTCTTAGTTACACTGCTTTCTCTCACTGGCAAGAAAACAAAAGAAATGTGTTTGATGACAAGAGGCCCAAGGAAGCCCACTGGAAAAGAGGGGTCTCAACCATTCTCAGCAGAGAAATAAAGGAAAGGCTGAGCCAGCATCTCCAGAATACAAAAAAGTCAGTCTAATGAGGAGGAAGCATCTTATAAATTTTTAATTGCAACCCACAATAAGAAATACTGTGTGTCATGCATTGTAGTGTGCTACACATGGACATATCTGTGCACTGAAACCAAAGTTTCATTATCCAGTACTTCATTTAAATGTATGCAGTATACTCTTGCTTTATTCTATTTCAGTGGTTGAAACATAGGAGATGGGGCTGGGGATATAGCTCAGTGGCAAAGTGCCTGCCTGGCAAGTGCAAAGTCCTGAGTTCGATCCTTGGAACCAAAAAAAAAAAAACCACATGTGAGACGTACCATAGCAAGAGGCTGTGCCCATACTTGGAAAAACCCTGGGCAAGGCTCCCATTGTCTGTTAATAATAACATGATGCTAAACATATAATACAGGGCCAGACTAGAGGGATTCGAAATGCCAGGACTGGTGTAGACAGAATAGGGTGAGCATTCATTGGCCAGCAGACATGCTGAGCATTTTTGGAAAGTGGCATTCTACCTGTCACTGAAGCAAACTCATAATGATAATGTATAAAATAGAAATATATGGTTGTTAAAAGTGAGGGTAATGTAACGATTTGAGAATTCCTCTAGCTACAAGTTGTGTTCAAAAAATATAGTAAAGGTTTAAATTTTTTCTTAGTTTACTACAGTTAAAGGCACACTGCTATTAATCTCCTTCAAAATACTCTCCCTCATTTTGAGCACACATTCCATCGTTCTCGCCACTTTCTGAAGCAGTTCTGGAAGTCCTCTTGTGTGTCTTTAGTTACACTGTTGTGCTGCCTCAGTGTCTAAATGAATTCAAAATGTTTACATTTGGTGCTCATTTTGACTTCAGAGAAGAACCGGAAGTCACATGACACCAGATCTGGTGAATAAGACAAATAAATTCACAACTTAATGTTTTTGGAGCCTGCCTTTCCCTTGGATGGCACACAGCATCAGCATTCATTTAGATCACATCTGTAAAGACACAAAAGAAGACTTCCAGAACTACTTCAGAAAGTGGCGAGAATGATGGGACAAGTGTGCTCAAAGTGAGGAGAGCCAGGCGTGGTGGCGTGCGCCTGTAATCCTTGTGAGTTCAAGACCAGCCCGGGCTACAAAGTGAGCTCAAGGCCAGCCTGAACTGCATGGTGAGACACTGTCTCAGAAAGCCAAAAAATAAAAGTGAAGGAGAGTATTTTTGAGTTAATCACTATCTTTTACTGTAATACTTGAAAAATTTAAATATTCACTATATATTTTTATTACCCATATATTTGTAATATTTTCATTAGAAAGGTATTGCATATTTAGAAAGTTCTGTTAATATCTTTGTTCCCTTTTCTGTTTTTGAAGTAAAATGATGTTACTACTGTATGAAGAAGGCCTCCGGGTTGTCATTCACACCTCCAACATCATCCGTGAAGACTGGCACCAGAAAACCCAAGGGTTCGTAAGGGCCTGTTTACTTCCTGCCAGTCATGATTTGTGCTGAGAAGGATCAAAAGCCAGAACATTCACTCTATTATTTTCTTTCCTTTTTGTATTTTTGTTTTTGTGGGGATTTTGTTTTGTTTTGTTCTGTTCTGTTTTGTTTTTTGCAGTGCCAGGGATCAAGCCCAGAGCTCAGCAAGCTCTCTACCACTGATCTTCACCCAGTCCCTGAAGTGTTCTTTGGCTACTGCTCCACGTCTGTTGTACTCTCTTCAGAGTAGCCAGTGTTGAGAGTTTGGTGCATAATAAACTACAGCTATCTCTATGTGTAAACATAATTCAGAAATAATTCTGACTGTGATGAGAAGCCACTGATGTGGTGTGATCAGATTTGTTTCATATACCCTAAGAATCACTCTGCTTACCATGTGGAGATATGTAGTGAGAACTTCTTCCTTTAGGAGTGTGCATAGCCACTGAGATGTAGTAGAGATGTATCATTATGATCAGTTGTGTTCCTGAGTATTAAAGTTTTGTTTTGTTTTTTTTCCATTCTCCAGAATATGGTTGAGCCCCTTGTACCCACGACTTGACCCCGGAAGCCAGAGATCTGGAGAATCAAGAACACATTTTAAAGCTGACCTCATCAATTACCTGATGGCTTATAATGCTCCTCCTCTCAAGGAATGGATAGATACCATCCAGGAGCATGATCTGTCTGAAACAAAGTATGTGTCCTCTTGCCAATCCCCAGTGCAGTATTCACAAGTCTGGAACTCAGGGGCCTTGGAAAGGGGTGGAGTGGTATTGGGTTGTACTTCATGATGTGATGAGGGGAAGGCAGCAGATTCACTCAGTGTCTGCTTCTTGTGGATCTCAGGTATTGAAGAGGCAGCCAGCGAATCTTTGTACCGGGAGCTTCCTGCTGGGGTACTCTAAATATAGTAGGGTCTTATGCCTGGCTCCTCGAACCTTTGCATTCCACCATAATTTGGCTTGCAGGAAAGTGAGTTTTGAGAGTATCAGTTACAGTTGAGGAAGCATCACAAGGAAATGGATCTACTCCTAGAACAATTAGAAATTACATTAGTTCTTATGTGTATTTCATAATTTTTTTAAGGTGGTGAAGCACATTACTATGTCCTATGTAAAACTTGAGTTTTCTTTCTTTTTTTAGTGTTTACCTTATTGGCTCAACCCCAGGACGTTTTCAAGGAAGTCAAAAAGATAACTGGGGACATTTTAGGCTTCGAAAGGTGAAAGAACTCTTACTCTCAACATTTTTTAAAAATTTAATGTGTATTCTTTCTCCTTTTTCGTTTATGATGGTGTATTTTCATAGCAGTTTCACAACATTTCCAGTACAATTCTGAGGGAATAGAAGGCACTTGATAAGTTGCTGGTCTTATTATAGTTTTCAGCACTTTTTAATTTAACTTTTTGCCTCTTTTATATATCTAAATATTATAATTATATTACTTTCAGTAGTTTTTACATTTCCTGTAATAAAGATAGTTAGAGGCTTCCCATTCATGCAAGTATTGTAGTTTTTGATTGCTTAGCATATCAAGAATTTTTTAATATGCACATTAAAACAAGAACAGATAATAATGTTGAGTAAAGGTTGTAACTTAGCTATAGATATTTCTGAAGCCAGTGTCCTTAAGGAAACTGATTGCAAAAATGACATTTGCTGCTGGTGTGAAAATGAACAAAGGCAGCTGGTTGTAGTGGCATACGCCTGTAGTCCCAGTGCTCGGGAGACTCAGGCAGGAGAATTGCTGCAAGTTCCAAGCTAGCTTGGTCTACAAAGAGCGTTCAGGGCCACCCTGAACAGCATAGAGAAACCCTGTCTCAAAAAGACAGAGAGGGAGAGAGAAAAGGAATAAAGAAAGTCTTTAACAAGATAAAATGAAAGTTTTCTTCATCTCTCTTTAGTTTACCAACCTTAATAAAATCCCTCAAGTGGCTTTCTTAAAAGCTTTACCTCTTATTCCATAAATTACATTCAGCTTGAGTATTGCTTGATCCAAAATACACCAAAAGATTTGGCTTTCATACTTTTTTCAGATTTTGGAATATTTATGTGTATAGTTATTATAGACAGCTAAGTTAGATAAAAATTAATAAGCAGAGAGGGATCAGGCCCTCAAAGGAGATAGCACAGAGGGTGAGACAGCAAATTTGTAGCCAGAAGTGAATTTGAAGAGAACTGGACCTCAAGATGGAGATGCTCTAGTCTGTCCTTCAAGCCTGCCTGGAGATAAACAGCAGCCTGAGATAGTACTGTAATTAGTATTCTAGACCTGTGTGGTCTAGTGAGCCCCGATAATGTACCACAGACATAAGTGGGTGACCAGAACACCCTGACCCATACTTCCATCCCTTTCCAGGGATGCCTTTGTTCTTTCTACATTAGAAGTGATAAATAAGCTAAAGTTAATGATGCTCACCATATACCCTTGCTACGTGGCTCACTTTCCTATTGGGTCAATATTAAGCAAATATACTTGTAATCCTATAGGTTGATTGTAGTTTGACCTATAGTTACCCAAATTATAATTTTGCTGTATAAAATATCCATAGAGAAAGACCCTCAGCAGCCAACCACTTTCAGCACCCCTCCTGTCTCTCAGACGCTTTCTCTCAATAAGCCTTGTCTATGCTTGACCTCTTCGTCCTTAAGTCCATTCCTCTGTATCCAGAGACAGAAACTCAGCACAGGTTGGGAGCTACTTTTTCATGACATAACAAGGTATCTTTGGGATGAGACCCAAATCCAAACACAAAGTTCATTTGTTTTATATACACCTTAAATACATGGCCTAAAAGTAACTTTGTAGAGTATTTTTAGTATGGCTGTTTTGATTGTGACTCATCATATGAAGGCAAGTGTATTCTCTCACTGTGACATCATCTCTGTGCTCAAAAAGTTTCAGATTTTGGAGCATTTTGGACTTCAGATTTTTGGGTTTGGGATGGTCTACCTGTATATTATGTCAAAATCTACCTGTTAATAAAATATTTTCAATGTTTTTAAAATTAAGACCAGCAACGTCTCAGACAGCATTTGTATGGCTTGACCTAGACAATGAGTAGGTCCCCCTGGCTCTGTGCATGGTTGTAGGGCAAATATCTGTATCTGGATTCGAATCCTAACCTATTATATACAAACCTTGTGACTTGTTTCTTAATCTGCCTCTCTTCATCTATGAAATGTGCATATTAATTGTAACTTTCTCTCCCAGACTTGTTACCATGAGAGGTGGGGTTCCAGACAGGTTTCTGGTTTCTTGTGTGCGATGGTTATGGCATGCAATAAGAAAAAGCAGCAGAGTTTTAATCAAGTGGCAGTATGCACTGAGTGAGAAGGTACATGCCAGTGGAAAATAAAGTAAAATGGCATAAGTGCTTAAGGGCATTGGGTTTAAGAATTTAAAATGTTGCACCAGGTCTAGAACCTCTCCCATTGAATCTTTTAGAGCTTGATTAACAATGTGATTAACAGGGTGCTGAGTCAGGTCAGCTGTGTCTACTGTGCATGTCCTTTCCCATAATTCACTCGGTTATAATTGGATGTATGAGCACATGTGCATGAACCTTCAATGAGCTCCAGGTTAGGAAAGATTACTAAAGGTCATGCTGGAGAATCAGCCATGCATGCTTCCTGGTTTGGGACTTTGGAATTTTCCAAGGCAAGCCTTGGGGTTTCTTTCCCCCCTATATCTGCCTCCGGGTAATAGGGCTTAGAAAAACAGTCAGCGGGTTGGCCCTGCAGCATTGCTCAGGTTCAGGTGAGTGGAGGTGAGTGGTCCTATAGCCCCACTTGTACTGCCTATGTTAGAGTTGTGTAGAAATTAAATGAAACAGTTAATATAAAGTAGGGCAAGGCACATGGTAGGTATTCTGTAAGGGTGAGTGATTGTGGGCGAATGGTTTAGGCAGGCCAGATAGTAGCAAATGTGCATGATCACAATCTTCCAGAAAGTTGGATAGCATCTAGGGAGGTTTTAGAGCACTTTTCACACACTGTAGTAGCTCATTTTGAATCATAGCTCCTTTCCCAGAAGGGCAAGCAGGTGATCTCCTTGCACTGAACTGTATCGTGGCACAGAGCTCTGTCCAAGATCATGCAGCTGCTTAGGGTTGAGCCCCCACAATAGAAACCGGCTGTGGTAGTTATCAGTTCAGTTCTGTTTCCTACACTAGGCTATAGTAAGGTAGAAGTTGAGAACTCTGGGCTTTTTGGGATGTGTGTGTAAATATTAATGCCCAAGCTATGTTTAGGAAAATTATGCATATTAAAGAAACAAGTATCAGTCAGAATGTAAACTCCGCTGTGGCAGGAGTCATGGCTTACTGTATTTTTCTTGCTATCCCCAGCCTCTAGGTAAACTCTTGGTACATGTTTAAGTGGATAAAATTTCCAGGTATTTTCTAAATTGTGTATCTCCATGATTGACAGGTCATACCCACTTGCCCAGCTGCTTTGCCGTGCCCTAATCTCCTGCCTTTATGTTAACATTTCTACTAAAATGAATCTTTTTTTTAAATTTTATTTTAAAAAGAATGAAACTAAACAAAATAAAACAGAATAAAGCCAATCAAAACAAAACAGTGAAAAAAAAGAAAAAAAAACAGTGAAAGTGTTACAGGACTTCAAAGCAGGATAATAGGAAATCAATAATGGTTACCATAGCGCCTCTTGATAGCTTCAAAATTGTTGCCGATACCATCAGACATAATAAAATCAAACAATGATTTTATTTATGCCTGATGGTATGGGCAGTTATTTTCAAGATACCAGGTGGCATTGTGGTAACTATAATTGATTTCCTTTTATCTTGCTTTGAAGTCATGTACCATGATCATTGGTTTGTTTTGATTATTCTGTTTTATTTCATTTTTATTCTTTTCAAAATAAAATTTAAAAAATAAAAATAAAAACAGAGCAGAATCAAACCAATCAAAAAAGAACATTAAAGAAAGCAAAACAATAAAACAGAACAAAACAGAACAATATTGGATTTCAAAAACAAGACAGAAATTCTCTATAGTTGCTATATTGCATATTATTATCCTGTAAATAGATTTTCAGACTACTGACTTTAGGCCTTCAAAGTCAACCAAACAATACAAGAATTAAGTTGTTTTTGTCAACTCAGCCTGTAATCCTCTGAATCAGCTGGTTGCTTGGGGATGGGTGGTGCTCTTCTGGTTTCCCAGCCTGCACACCAGCTGGCTCATGGGAAGGGTGAATTGGCTTCTTGTTTCTCTTCCTGGCCCCAAATGGCTGCTGCTGGTTCACAGGAAGGACAAATCGGCTTCTTCTAAGATGAATCTTTTTAATGATCAGTTTTTGATCCTTTTATTTCCTTTTAGTGCAGATCAAAAGGCTTTGGAAAGAAAAATGTCTCTGTCCACTAATTATGTTTTTTAAAATGCATATTTTGAGTATTTAAAAAATATTTTCAAAAGGAGAAAAATATGTGGGTGTGAAATTCATTGCTAATATTTATGAATTAAGCTTTCGAAGAGCAGAAATCTATGTTTTTAGATATGGCATTTCTTTTCAAATTTTTGAGTTATCATAGCAATCATTTTTATTCTTTGACAGCTTCTGAAAGAACATGGCACATCTATACCAAAAGCCGAATGCTGGCCCCTAGTGGGTCAGTTTTCAAGCATTGGCTCTTTGGGAGCTGATGAATCAAAGTGGTTATGTTCAGAGTTTAAAGAGAGCTTGCTGACACTGGGACCAGACAACAAAACTCCAGGGAAAAGTTCTGTTCCTCTTCATTTGGTGAGTTTTCTTCTTGTCTTGTTTTGTTTTGTTTTGTTTTTTGAGACTGTATCTTGCTACACAGTTCAGGCTGGCCTTGAATTCACTGTAGCCCAGGCTGAGTTTGAACTCCTGTTGCTTCAGCCTCCAGTGTAATGGGGTTACAGGTATGTGCCATGAAGCCCAGCTAGTTCTCTCCCTTTTCAAGTTAATTTATTTTTATTCTCTAATCCAGGAGAATAAAGAATCAATCCCCTTTGTATTGAGAGTTGCTCTGTTCTGTGATTTATTGGCGGAGGTGGGTGTTGGAAAAAACATATGTTATTATCATTTGTGGGCACTTAGCCTTACTACGGTCCAATACAGAGAGCTTGCTGGTTTAATTAGGAGCTGCATTTCAGCCACAGGCTAGCCTGGGGTTTTTCCATTCTTTTTTAAGGCTGTCAAGCCAAGGAAAATATACTTGGTATAACATCGCCAACAGGATTATAAGCACTATTAATTACTTAGAGACCTATGAATTAATGATTAATTTCACATTTGGCTTGATGTTAATTTGAGATTTCAGAGGAAAAATATTCAAATCAGTACAATATTTCACTATATATATGTATATATACACACACATCCTGTAGTTTCATTATTAGTAGTTCATTTTTTTCCGTAAGTTGGGAATGTTCTAAATTTTAAAGCATGTTTTCTAAGTTTTTAAACTAAGCGTATTTATTTTTTCACAATGATATTTATAGCATCTTTGTTTATAATTGCCAAAGACAGAAATAATGAAGATGTCTTGCAATAGATGAATAAGTAAAACACGGTATATTTATCCAGTGAGATGTTAGTGATAAAAGAAATGAGCTATCAAGCAATCAAAAATCATAGAGTAATGGTATGTGCATGTTACTAAATAAAATAAGCCAGTCTGTCAAGGCAACATAAAGTGTGAGTTCAACTGTATGACATTGTGAAAACGGCAAAAATAGTGGTTACATTGAAAAGTTTAGCTTATTTTTAATTGCGATTTCCATTTTTGTAAAAGCTGGCCATCATTCCTTTTTTCAACATGTTACAGGTTTTATTGTTTTTCTCTTTTCCTGCTTATTTTTAGATCTACCCTTCTGTGGAAAATGTGCGGACCAGCTTAGAAGGATATCCCGGTAATTGTTGGGGAAACAGTCTCAGTTGTGGTCTTTGTGTTGATTCCATAAATTCCTTGGTAGAATTTTTACCAGTATTAAAATCTTGCTAAAAAGCATTGATTAGAAATGTAGCGATGTCTTTCTCTTCATTGGACAGGGAATGTGAAAATAGGTAATGTTGAGCTCCACTGTGTTCTGAAGATGGTACCACTCTGTTAGGCGACTAGAGTTTGACAATGTTCACAGGAACCCTGTGCACAGTTATTCTCATTCTTACCTGTAAGGTGTCCAGTGGGTCAGTTATCCAGATAAGATGTTCAAATAAAATCATCTTCTGCTAGGACTTGGGCCTTCCCAGAGAGCATGTCTAATGTACCTTTAAATCCTTGAAATTTGAATACCTGATACAGGTATATTTAAGTTCTGGAATTTATGCTTAATATTACCTTTAATATAACTTAGTTGATGTGTACACTCTTTCAAGGGCTTTCTCTGAAAATACCTTAGTAGTAGCTTGTAAACATTGATCAGCCCTATTCTTCATTTCCATTATCCTAGTAGTAATGCTGAACTTTTATGTAGAATTCACAGCACTGTTTATAGGGCAGTTGGGAAGTATCAGGCAAAAGCCCAGGGAGTATCTGCCTGTGGAAAAAGCAAAGTCTAATTGGTGTTCATTGATGGCTGAAAGGAGAATGCACTGAATTGAGTAATTTTGTCCATTTATTACTTATTAAACTAGATGTGACCTTGCCAGGAAAAAAAAAATAAAATCTCAAAATTCAGAGATTTTTGCCCATTTGCTGCTTTTTGATGGCAACACTAAAATTATTTCACTATGACTCTCGGACATGATGGGGTTGTTTTGTTTTGTTTTGTATTTTTGTCATCTTGCCGAACCTTTAACAGGCTAGATCCATTCAAAGTGTACTTCTTAATGAAGTGCTTGATCTTTTCAATAAAACTATTTTAATACTGGTTCTAAATGGAGTATGTTTTTAGTTATTTTCAGGAGTCAGGACAGGCCCTATTCAATGTCCGAGTTGCTTGAAGCCCTCCTTGGATATAGATTGCTATGGAGAAGTTCCAGTGTGTGTTTGGAAAGTTGCTGATGCATCTGCAATGCAGTCTTCTTCCTTTCAAAGATGAACAAAAATTGGCTTCTAATTGTGTCTTCATTCTCTTAAATCTCTTAGAATTTCTACTTACTGAACATTTTAATTTATTTCCAATCCTTCTCATGTGTGAGAGACTGTTTAGCTAGTACAAAGCCTGTTTAGAATAGAGAAGTAGAAAAATGAAGTACAGGAGAACTGCTGTTAATCATAGGTAGCCTCCCCAAGAACACTGGTCTTGAGCAAAAACCAATTATCCTGCCTGCCTGGGGATGGTAGGACAGGCCAGGAGGTTTTCTGTATCCTTTTCTGACACTTCAAATCTGTGTAGATTTTAAATTACGATCACTGAGTGATTTAAAAAAAAATTACCTTTTCTTTTCAGCTAGTGAGCATTTACTATTTAAATGTTTCTTATCCAAAGAAAGGAAACCCCATTAAGAAAATGTACCTAACACATGAATAGACACTTTCTTTCAAGTCATTATCCCATAGTATGAAATAATGGAAGTAGTTGCTTTTCATTTACCTTCTCACTGTTTATTAATACATTTTCTTCTTAATGAGAAAGGTTCAGATTATGTTTCTTTATGTTTATTTGTTTTATTTTTCTTCTTTTAAAAGCTGGGGGCTCTCTTCCCTATAGCATCCAGACAGCTGAGAAACAGAACTGGCTACATTCCTATTTTCAGTAAGTAATTGATTTAGAATGCTGCTATTACTTCTTTAGAAAGGAGAATGTTATTTATGTCAATCTGTTTTTTAAAAAAGAAACTTATATAATACAGATATATCCTTTCATCCACATATGTTAGTGATAGAAATAATTTAAAACAAGGTTTTGAATTTTTTTGGAATAGGTTTTTAATACCAAAGAGTAAAATTTATCTCCATAAGGTTTCTATTTAAATATTGGCGTGCAAAGAAAAAGATAAATAAAAGATCATGTTGGATGGTTTCTAATTTTCATAAGAACCATTTTAGTTCACATTGCTAAAATACAGAATGTTACTATTCTGTCTGTGTGATGATATGATGTGTGGCTGCAAACTTGCAGAGGACAGAGCCCCCACTGTCCCTGGGACACAGAGCAGTATTTGATAGGTCTTCAGACTTCAGTAAATGGTTAACAAAGGGAAAAGGTGAAGGAGTAGACCATCTAGTCTCATGCCTGCTTTAGCGGGTACCTCTTATACTGGTTAACCAGAAACAAAGGCAGGGCTGCATTTCAATAGCTCCTAGCTGCAATTCAGTGTGTCACACTGGAGTCTGTCCCTGGTACTTTCTGGGGAAACCATTTACTTATGTTTAGCTCCTTTTAGTATCACATGACTAAATTCACTTTAAAGCAAGTGATGGACCTACCTAATCCTGATTCCATTGTTCCAAACCAGCAGTTATTTTGAGGGAGCATCCTCTTCAATTCATGAGTAGAGAGCTGGGAACATAGCTCATTGGTTGAGCACTTACTTAACTAGTATGTGTGAGGCCCTGGGTTCAATCCCTAGTATAGCAATCTATCAATCAAAAATTTGTATTAGTACATGTTTATAGTACATCCTGATTACATTCATCATGGGGAGTAGGTACATGTACATGACGCATCATAATTGTTTTTTACATCTCCTTGCCACTCCCTCGATCTCTTGGTCCCCTTCCCATTCGCAAATGATCTCTCCCTGAATAAATAAAAGCATAATTACAAATCATTGCTTCATCCCCTTTTGTACCCATAGAACCTTAATTTTACATCATTGGAAACTTATAAACAAAACTCAAAACTAAAACTAAAGCACTCCTGAATTATCCCTTTACTTTTCAACACTCACTTGTGATTTTTGCTCTCTTTGTATTTGTTTCATTCAACAAGCTTTTACAGAGCCTGTGCTAATTAGTGCACTGTGGAGCCATGACTTGGGCCTTCAGGAGCCCACAGACCAGGAGCAGGCATTTGCACACATGGGGATAAAAGCGTAACAAAATGCAAACATATGTGTATGTGTTTGTGAGGGAAAAGACCAGAGGGTATAGTACTATTTTGTGGATAGGGACAAATTTTCTACATACCTACCTTCTAAAAAGAGCATATGTTATTCTGTTACCTACATAGAGTTTTATAAACTATCACAGGTCATAAGAACCATGTACCTACTATTTTTTGTAGGTTTGCCTTTTTTTTTTTTTTTTCAGTAGT
>RJWT010013556.1:0-21683 GCA_004365215.1 Cuniculus paca | reverse complement strand
GGCATTCTCCAGGGCTTTGATGGTTGTATGCAAATCATCAGGCCTCTGCTGATACACTGACTCCCTGGCTTTTGTTCTAGGCATCAAGGACCAGAGCTTCTTGCTGGGATGCCAGATTTTAGAGGTTTAGTTTTGCCTGAGGAATTGTCCACAGTTAATCATGCTGTGAATACAGGACAGATCTATGTGGACTGAGTGAGCTATTTGAAAACCAGACCTCACACCATGCTGTGGTCACCCAAGACCAGCAATCTTGAGATCCAGAGCATGGGGAATCTGGCCTTCCTCAACCCCAAAGGGCCCTGGGGCTTATCAGAATGATTCAACCTCATTGGTTAGTGTGAAATCACCTACAACATGAGGAGCCAGCCATGAGTCAGTCTGACTTTTAACAGCTTTGTGTCTGCATATTGATTTCTGCTACTCAGCAGCCAGGCCTCTGTGGGCATTTTCCCTTTCCAAAGTGCTGTCCACCAGCACTGGGGACTGCTCCCCTGGAAAGACTGAGGATACTTTCTTTTTGACAAGTTTTGTAGTACTTTAACCCACACATCCCAAATTCAACCTTTTTTGAATGGAAAGGCTTTGCAAGTCAGTAAGCATGTGTGATTAAGGAAAGAGCTTTGGCTGGGGAGGGCATGGAATCACATGCAGGTCAAGTTTGTCCTTGTCCAATTCATGTGCAAACTCAACTCATATCCTAGTTACCCCCACTGTCACCCCACATACTCCCTGAGCCATTAATGTAAATCTGTGCATTAAGTTAAGTATACCAATCCCTTCCATGAGAATCTGAATTATTGAAAGGCAAACTGATTGTCTGTCTGTCTGTCTGTGTATCTATGTATCTATCTATCTATGAGTTGGAAAGTTTTATTGGAGAATAGGAGTAGCTCCTGAGAGACAGGCTGAGTCTTCAATGGGTTGTCACTGAGGCCCTTTGTCAGGGGTAATTTATACAGCAAAGTTACAATGTGGGTACTACGTGGGTCAAACTATAATCAACCAATAAGATTACAAGTATAGTTGCTCAGCTAATATTGATCCAGTAAGGAAGGAGAGCATGTAGTCATGTAGTAAGATTATATGTGCCTAGCATCATTAACTTCAAATTATCTATGACCCCTAAACCAGGAACAATTTTGGGAAGGTATGGGTCCAGATGTCATGGTCACCCACCTGGATGCCTGATGCATATCTGGATCTAATGGACTGGGTGATACTAATTACAGTACAGTCTCAAGTTTCCATTTGTGCCTCAGGGAAGTGTGCAAGTCTGGCCATTGTGGCCTTATCTTGGGGCCTTTCCTTCTTCAGATGTGCCGTTAGCTACAAATCTGATGTCTTTTTTCACTGACTTCCTTGAGAGCCCAGTCCATCTCTGATTATATTAATTTCTATCTAACTTAGCTGCCTTTACTATTCTCCCCTCTAAAGCGTATCCCTAACTGAGGTTAGAGGAGAATGAGCATAGTTTCAATCTAGCTGACTTGAGCTGAGAATGGTTGGTTTAGGGATACCACAATCAGGAACCTTCTCCAGAGAGCTAGTCTACTAGTACTTTGGTAGAAGCTATGCTGAGGGTTAGCAGTTGTGAACTCTCTTTAGAAGGTCAGTCTAGTGAGTCACGGTAAAAGGAGTCTGACATATTTGTCATTGGTTCCATGTATATGATCTCTTAGAGTTTGGCAACCTTTGGGTCAGAATATACAAAATTTTCCAGGAGATTAAAACACATGCAATCCCAGCATGAGCACTTGAATGAAAAAGTGGATTGAGGAAGAGTCACATCCAGACACTGCTCTTAGGGTTTGTAACCAGCTGACTCCTTGACGTGTCTACTAATGGAGGTTATCTGTAAGTCTGATATTTCCTTTAAGATTTTTTTCACCAGATCTGAATTATGTATCTAAAGACAACACATTTCATTTATTAGTGCCCAAGTCCCTCATGTCTCACCTGAAAGAAGATGAAGAGTTTAGTGGTTTTGAAGGACAATTTTAGCTAAATAATTTAAAGACTCATGCTGTGGTTTTATAGCTTCCATGGTAGCTTTCTAGTCTCATTGAACCATAGCAGTGGTCAGCTACAGGTGCAGCTGGAAACTGCCATCAGAGGTCAGTGATTGGAGCCCCCTTTCTATATCTCGGCTTTTGTTACTGTTACTGTTATATGTCTTTGGTTATACTTTTCTGCTGGATGTTTAAGACCAACTTAAAGTGGGACCTGTGTTAATCAAAATTAACCTCTTGCTGTCTATCAAGGCAATTAAAAGTCCTCAGGCATTACTTTCAGAACCATGTATAGAGCCTCTAAAGTCTTCTGTCTGTATCAGCCACCAGCATGTGTCATTGCCTTGCTTGACCATGTGGCTTCCTGTAGAAGCATGGGAAGCAGTTTTGTCTCTCATGTCTCTGTTGATCCTCCTTTTTATCACACTGTACATTGATTGACTCCTGTTCCCTGTGATCCAACAAACTCCTTGCTCAGGAGGTTGAGGGACTTAGCAAAGTTGTTGGAACCCATAGAAAGGTTACCTCATGTCCTGGGTCCTTATTGATGTTGGAGAACCAGGGCCAAAATATTAGCTGTCCTCTTATCCCTGTTATCTTTCTAGTTTTAGTCTTTAGAGTTTAGTTGTTGAACACCCAAGAAAACAGTTGAAATATGTAATATGACCAGGGAACTGTTGTTTTTACCAATCATGCTCATTAGAAATCAAATGCTTGCAGAATGCTAACACATAGAAGTTTTAGAGAATGTTTGAGATCAAGGGCAGAATATCATTTTGGCATGACAATCATGATGACATTATCTCTGAAACACATGTAGATATCTATTTTAGTACAGAATAACTTTTTAGTCAGTTATCTTTATAAGGAACTTTTATCTAATTGGTTATCTTTTAACCATTTTCTGTTACCAGAGTGACAGTTAAGTAGAATATATTTGTTTACCAGATGTACTTTACAGATTATTACTGTCTAATCTCCAATCATTAGAGGACATTGTCTGGACTGCACAGTGTTTAGGTATCTGTAACTGATACAACACAATTACGTAACAATCACACAGGCACAGGCTTGACTATGTATCTGTGCCATCTGAATGACACAAGCTGTCAATTGTATCAGTATGAACAGTTCATCACAAATAGCTGGGACACAAGGGAAGGCCTAAAAAAGTTCATCATAATAAACAACTTCAGCTGGAAGTTGCCAGTGTGATAAGATGTTTTCCAGTTTTTCATATTTAAAGATGGCTTGTATGCTTAGAAAATATATATCATTTAATATACCATGAGATTAGAAATAATCAGTATCACAGCTATGTAAAAGTCTTTACCTATTTAGTTTCTACTCTTCCGACAAATTTTAAACTCCTTTAACAGTTTTATAAGGTGTCACTATATTAATGAGTTAAGGACCTCTACAGCTCTGAGAAGTTTAGGAAACAGTGTTAATGAGTACACATAGACTGATTACCCGATGCACAAGTGTATCTCATTTATACGATAGCAAAATGCTTGTTTGATCAAAGCCAACAGTTGTAAATCAAGTTTAAATGTCAGGACCCAATTTAAAGTGATGTCCAACTTTGATCATTTTATATTTTTAAGATCTAAACATACATTGCACAAAAGAGAGCATATATTGTGGATTTTTTTTTTTGTCTTTCTGAGACAGGGTCTCACTATGCAGTTCAGGCTGGTCTTGAGCTCAACTTTGTAGCCCAGGCTGGTCTCGAATTCACAGCGATCCTCCTGCCTCAGCCTTCTGAGTGCTGGGATTACAGGTGTGCACCACGAGAACACATATTGTTACTTTGTATGTATTAAACCCATGTTGTCTTAATTCTAAAAGCTTAATTTTAAAACTTAGATTCACAGCATAGCTTGTTTTTAGATGTATACATACGTATATGTTGATATGTCCTAAACTAAGATAATAGTTATTTAACAAATCATGCACTAATTAATGCAATGTAAACATTTCATAGGTTAATGAGTTTGATCCCCAGTACCAAAAAAAAAAATTCAAATACTTTTTAATTCTTAAAGCTCACTTTTTAGTAACTAAAAGCCTAACAATGAGAACACAAGAAACTTATTTTAGTAAGATATAGAACCTTTGTTTGTAATCTTGTTTGGTAAATTTAACCATGAGCATCTCAGTATTTTTAAAAAATCATGTTGTTTTAGACATAGAAAACTTAACATTTTAATTATAGCCAAAAACTATTACTTTAGGTGACTCATCATAACAGTTAACACTTTTTAAGATACACAAACTCACACACACATGTGCACACATGCTCACATGCACACATATATCAGAATCTTTCACCAAGAAGACCTCTGCATTCCATTTTACCTCCAGGGACTAGCCAGGCCATGCATGGGCACAGAAAAATACTAAACAGCTCTTCCTCAGAGTGTAAGGGTTGAACAACTTCCAGTGCTTAAAAATACTTCAAAGGAGTAAGGCACATTGACATTGAATTTCCTGTCTTGTACTGACAATGATAACACCATCTGTAATAGAGGTGAACTTCCAAAACTTGTCCTCTATCCTCTGGCACACCCAAGAGTACAAGCTCCTTTCAAAGATCTCAGTTGGAGTGCCAAAATGATACAGAAGAAATATAACTTCCAACCTGCTAGATGTCAGACATGCTGAGTTTGTGTACCTGAAATTGAAGAATGAGTTTTAAAGGACAAAGGATGTTAAGACTAGGAAAGGTTTAATGGGGACTAGGAATAGCTCTTGAGAGACAGGAGGGGTCCTGAGTGGGTTGCCCTGTTTATCTATTTATGGAATTCAGACTCCCTGGACAGAAACTTCTCCAGGGAGTGAGCATAAGGCAGACCAACTTCGGTGGAAGTGGGGAGAGCAGAGGCCACCTTGCAGGGCTCTAGCTGGGGAAGTGTTGAAGGTGGCAGAAAGCCCTGAGGCCTTAGCCTCAGACCTGTTGTGATCACATCAAAGGTGTTTTCCTATAGCACCATGCACGCTCCTTTGACTTTTGGAGACTTTCTGTGAGGCCACTGCATCTTTATAGCCCAGAGGTAAGGACTGCATACTGTGTGGCAGTATTCCTCACAGTAAACCTGCACTTGCAAGAAGAGTTGGGGCAAGTACCTAGATGCCTACCTCTGCCAAAGAGTTGAAATCCTCCTCCTTTTTTTAAAAGTGTTTTTTTTTTTTTGGAACTCATTCAGACTGTGTCCTTCACTTAATAAGGTTTCTATGATGAATATAAAAGTAATGTCTCGTTCCTCAGATTTTTGGATAAAAATTATGTTCTTGAAGGACCACATTAACCCTGTGGGTCCATGATGTGTTTCTGTAGATACTCCAGGGTGTGAGCATGCATTTGAGTGACCCAGGCTGGAGTGAATTCAAAGAGGTATCATCCCCCTGGCAGTGCTTAATCATGTTGCATTGGGCCTTGGTGTGGTGTGTAACAAACTGAGCGTCATCAGCTTGACTCTGCCTAACTTGTAGGGTTTTGTCTTTTCAACATTGAGCTGATCTTTTCTAACAGAGTGGCAAGGTTGGGATAGACCCAAAGAGCTTTGAAAAGTGTGGACAGTATGTTTCTCTTCACCTTTAATACAGTCATCAAAAGGGACTGTATTCACCCACACAGAGTACTTCAAAATCTCACCAGAGCTAGCCAACACCAAGGCAGCTATTGCAGCATTATTTAGAACAACATTTTAAAATAAATCTTAATGCTCAATTGACTTCACAGAGTCTACTAAATTATTTTTAGTGTAGCAACTTGGAAAAAGGCTGTTGTTAGGGTAAACAAAAGCAAGTTTCAAACTTATAGGAACATTTAAATGCATATCTGAAGCAGACGTGGGTTGCTTTTGACTGAGGAAAGGAATCAGGTAGCTGGAGGGACAGGAATGATTTTTCACCCTGCTGAGAACCTTTTTCTTGGTGCCCTGAGGATTTTACTCAGCCTCTGGATTTGTGCTTATTTGTGGTTCAGATCTCAGCCATCCTTCTCCAGCTTATTCATAAACATACTGCTCTTTATCAGAACAGATATATCATATTTTTAAATGCTGTGTTAAAAGCTGCAGTTGCACGCATTGTCTGAATCCCTAATTGTTGCGCTCTTGGCCTTTTTCTTTAATGTCAGTGTTATCAACGCCTGCTATACCTTAGAATTGCCTTGGGAGAACTGAACAAAGGACTATGCCTCAGCTTCACCCAGCTCGCTGGAGCAGAGCTTCTGAAGGATGTGTCTGGCAGATTTTCAGGTTTCTGTCCTTCTTCCATCTCTTTCTTTGCTTTAAAACCATCCTAGACTTGTGAGCAACTTCTGAGGATATCACCTGCCCTCCCAGAGCCCTAATCTTTGTTCTTCAACTTTCATAGGTTTCAAAAGAGTCTGTAGGCAGTGTTCATGAGGACAAAAATCTTTCATGACAATAAGTTTTTACAAATTATGTCTGTATTTTTTAGCTGCCAGGAATCCAATACATTCTGTTTCGTTTTCACAGTTGGGTAGGCTCTTGTAAAGTCAGGGCTGGCTAAACCCCACTCTGCAAAGAATTCCTAGGGGCAGCAGGTCCCTGGGAAATGGAGAGACTTGATTTTCTTATTTATAATGTGGGCATTCCCTGTAGGAGTGTGAGGAGAGTACATATGTATTCTTTCTGACACAGGATGCTAAGTAAGGTTAGCAATTCTGTCGCTAGTGGTGACCTGCAACACTGCTCTGCTCTCTGTGTGCCAGTGAGATCTAGTAGGAAAAAAAAGTGTCAAAAGACAAAGTCTTATTTAGTCATCAAAACTCATGCCATACTTGGTAATAGTAATGAGCTTGATTAAAATGAATAGGTTTTTAAAAGTTGCAGAATAAAAACCCTTTCTCATTAAAAGCATTTAGAAATAACTTTTCTTCATGGCTGTACTGGAGTGTTTATGGCCACTCAGTCATTTTGTTTATTCAGATTCTTATTTCTGAATTTGATTTTGTTGTTGTTGCTGTTCATCTATTGCCTAAAGTCATTGAAAAACAGCAGGCCTTGCCGGAACCCCGCCCTGGCCACTCTCAGTTCGCATTTCCAAGAGATAGCCTCTCTCAACGCTGATTCTCATGATTCGTTTTCGTAGTTCTCAATAATTTGTCATCTTGTTATATGTTGATCTTGTTATATGTTGATCATAGTTCTAAATAATTTGTCAACTTGTTATATGTTGATCTTTTGCTGTTAGATATTTTCTTTTTACTTCCTGGAATTAAAGATGAGAATTTGCTCTTTTCTGTAACATTCCCTGCAAGACACACATATACACACAGGCACGCTCATACACATACAGGCACTGAGAGAGATGGACACACGTGTACACGCAGAGAGAAACATACCCAACATACCAAACATACACTGAGACAGATGCATAGCGTGTACACAGACACAGGTACACACAGAAGGAGACAGACACACAGATACCATGCAGGTCCCCTCTCATTGTAGTTGCAGTGCCTTTTATTATTGTTGTTAAATGCAGCATATCTGGCATTTACATTGTTATAATTGTGTAGGTATTGCTCATAGTCAAGCTATATAGGGGGACAATGATATCTCCTTTCTTGTAGACTTTGTTTTTGTGGAATTGATAATTCTCTTATTTTTCATGTGTTTAGCTTTTCTGTGTTTACCCATGAACCCATGATAGAGCTAAAAAAATTATTCCAAATTTTTTTGGGTGCAAAATTCCATCGTTCAATTTTTTTCTTGTAGACTTTCATTCTGAAGCTCATCCCTCCAACCTTTCTCAATCTCGCCTCATCCCTTTTTGGTTTTAGGATTGAGGAACAGTTGGTCCTCTGGAATGGGGTAAATCCCACATCTGACTAGACACTCTCCACCAGCCCTTCTGTTTTCAGACCTACGCTCTACCCAGTGTTCAGAGAGACCTCACTTCATGTTCTTCAGCCCTTTGGAGGTTTGCATTATGAATTTTCTCTGCCCTTCAAACCTACCAATATGATTTTCACTTCTGCAAGAAACAGAGGCACAGACCATAGCACTGAACAAAGCTGACGAGGAAATGACAGCAGTGCAAGGGTTTCAGTAGCATTTCTGAAGCTGGAATTGAGTACACATATTCCGTCTGCTCTGCCCAGCTCTAAGTGACTTCTGTTCATCATTGATTCACCTGTGGGTGCTTTGCAGTCAGCATCCCACAGCTTACCTGTCTGCAGAACTGGGGAGGAGGGGCAATTGTCCATGCTTGCTACCCATGGTGCTACTATCTCCAGCCTTAGCAGCCTTGATCCTAGGAAGAATTTATTGGAACAGAGAGTTTGGTCTCAAGGGAAAAAAGAAACAAATGTTTAAAACTGCTAGGGAAATATTCTGGGGTGAGGTGGGAGGAATAAAAGGGAAACATTTTCAACGTTTCATAATAGATCATTTGCTTGGATCACATCTGTATGATAGTAATGTAACTACCACAATTCTTTTGGGTGGAAACTTTAATACAATTTTATTAAGAGATTTGTTTTCCATTTAGACAGGCGCTGGCAATATTGGCTAAACTTCCATTTAAAAAAAACTGTTTACATATCAAAGGTAAATGCATATATTTAATATAGCAAGTAGCCAAAAATTTTTTAAAAATAATTAAACATGGGAACCATGTTACCAGTCCTTGGGCTCCATGATGAGTCAGCAGTTACTGGAGCACACATTTAAGCCTTTAATGCATATACCTGGATTCTGGCTGCAGCTACCATGTGGAGAGGAGATAAACAGATTGGGCTGTGACCTTCAGCACAGTGGCAAACTCATCTCTTTCCATCTGGAGTTTGTGTCTCTCTTCCTCTTCTTCCCTGTCCCTCTCCAGGTACCATGCTAATGATTGGGGCTACCTGGTAGACAGTCTCAAGAGTGTTGTGCCCTAACGCTAAAGCTCAGCATGTAAATACTTGAGGATCATGTGCACCCCAGATGTGCACTTGCATGTGTCCTGGCATTCAGATCTGCCATCCCCGAGGGCCCTGTACTTTTCCAGTGTTTTCCAGGCCCCCTGTGGAGTTAATGAGGCTTCTGTTCCTGTTGAACTCCTTTTGTCCTGAGCAGTGAACGGTGACAGGTAAGCCCAGCTCTGGTTCCTAGTGCACTTATAATTAACTGTGGGCCTCAAACAAATCCCTTAGCTATGCATGATTTTGTCTTTGCATGGCCTTGGATTGTCTGTGACAAATCAACTTGTGACAGTGATGAGAACAGAGTAAATTTCCAACAAAGCATAGGAGAGGGCCCAAGGAACTAGAGTTCTTCAGTCATGCCAACTCAGGGGTTTTCAGACTCGATGTGCTGATGGTTTTTCTTCTCTTCTTGAGAGATAGAGGAAGAAAAGATAAGTTGAATGTAATGCATTACAAGGTACTTTGAAAAGAAATACAGAATGACATGGATTCCTATGTTATGGGTAAGAATGGAATAGAAAGTGAGGGCTGTAAAAATTATTTAGCTTATAGTTTAAAAACTGTTCTCCAGGGCCTTCTGGAAGGGACAGAATAGGGTGGCAGTGTCGGTATGAGGTCAGAGAGGGTTCCATTTCTGCTTCCCTGTACTGAGTTCCTAGGGTTGCACCAACCTTTGCAGAGAATCCTACTGTGCACACCTCAGCTTTTTCCCAACCACAAGCAGTGGAACTAAAAAACAGGAACCATCATCTTCCCTCTGTCATGGGGCAACTTGGCACAATACTATTTAGTACTGACCAATATGAGTCAGAAGAAAAACATTGGTTTCTCCTTAAAAGGAGGATTCTATTTAGCACCTGTATGGTTGGTTTTGTGAGATAGTAAGAGAAGGATTGGAAAGATGGAGACAGCCTGAGTAGAATATGTTGCTACAGTTGAGTTCTAGCAGATTTGGCACTGGGAAATGAAATGGAAGGGTCAGAATATTTTGGGAGTAAAGAGGTTTTAAGGGCCTCGCTGTCAAGATGCATGTGACTTTGGTGAGAGAGACAGGTGAAGAAAGCATTGAAGATTTTTTTTTTTTTTTGCGGCACCAGGGATTGAACTCACAACCTTGTGCTTGCTGGGCAGGCGCTTAGACCGCTGAGCTAGATCCCCAGCCCTGTTTTTGAGACAGGGTCTCACTATGCCGTTCAGGCTGGCCTTGAGCTCACTTTGTAGCCCAGGCTGGTCTCGAGCTCACTTTGTAGCCCAGGCTGGTCTCGAACTCACAACGATCCGCCTGTCTCAGCCTCCCGAGTGCTGGGATTACAGGCGTGAGCCACCACGCCCGGCCCATTGAAGATGTTTTGCTTTGTGTTGTTGCCTGGCCAGGAGATCTTGATATGGACCTAAAATGCCACCAAGGACTAGTTTGGTGGTGGACTTTCATTTCTGTATGAATGCAGTCATCCTGTGATGGGCTGTCATGTGCCCTTCCAGTGGAGTCTGCAGCTGTCTGCAATAGTGGGTAGAGCGTCTTTAGATGTGCTTACAAAAAAACCTGTGTATTAAACACAAGCTTCTGTAAAGAACATCTGGTTTTTGCCAGAATTTTGGCTTAAGTTCACATACTAAGGGTATCTGAATCCAGCAATAAAAAGGTCAGTCTTCAAAAAAGGAAGAAGAAGAAGGAGGAAAAAAAAAGGAACAGCTATTGTAATTTGCTATTATTGGTAGATCTGAAACCAATTCCAAGGAGTCTTGCTCCAGTGGATGAGATAAGAAACCACAGTGGCAGCTGGGGTGGGTGAAGAGTCATGGACTTGCTGCACTGGAAGTGTTTTTCTCTGAGTCAGTACCTGTTCTTTCTTGATTTCTTTAGGAGATTCCCGAGAGTTTAGGAGAGTTAACATAGCTCAGGAAGTCAGTGCCTGGAAATAGCACAAGGCAGACTTGTGTTTCAGCCTCATTACATAGTGTACAAAATCTACAGATTGTAGCCTCGTAATCTATGTGCTGTTTATTTCATTAATATCTTAAACTTTCTTAACATTTGGATGATCTAGAAAGCCTTGACCTATACTGAGTGGTAGATTCTGGAGTCTCCAGCAAGGAGAACACCTGAGAATCTGTAAACAGGTGAAGAAAAAAGGAAGTAGAAACAAGAATAGGTAGATTCCTCCACCTTCTGGCCTATCCCTTCCAGTGTACCTCTTCTGTAGTGTTCTGGATTAAAGTCAAGAGAATGGATGGAAGTAATGGCCAGTCGGGTACCAGTGGTCAATCCCAAGTTCCCTCTGGAAGTATCTGGATGTTCAAAGAAAATGTACAGACTCACAAGAATGACTCTGGTGAAGTGAGAAAGCAGAATAGATGGGGGAACATATTAATGAGGTTGAGCAGTATAGGTGAGAAGGGTAAGCTTGGGGTACCACTGGATGCTTTTCTTTGAGGGGCTGCTTCATCTCCTTGTCCCCTGGAATAAAACAAATGAAATCTGAGCAGTTATTGAGAAATACAGTTTGGTAGTATGTACTTCACACCACATCCCCACCCCTGACCTTTATGAGTGCATCCCTACATTAAGGGCTGCTGTGGAGATGTGGGAATTGGAATCAAGGGTGGGGGTGTCTCTGCATAAATATCATCGCTTGCTTCTGCTGAGGGCCTTTTCTCTGCCCCTGCATTAGTCTATTGACCTTTGTGTCACAGTGAGGGGAAACAGGACAGCCTCGACTATTTTAACAAATCATTTATTGAGCGTTTGTATAAAAAAATTCAAATATTCTCCCTATGAAATCCCCAAGTAGCTCAGTTGAACCATCTTGGCTGGTAGTTTTTATGACTCTTTCCTATCACCTTCTTTTTTTTTTTTTTAAATCTTCAAATTTATTGTAGTACTCTGTACCTTAAAAAACACAACAGCAGCAACAACAACATCAACAGGAGTCTGCGGAGCTCCACCTGTGTGGAGCTGCACTGTGACTCCAGGCACGTATTCTTCCACATTTGGGAATATTTGTGCTGTTGGCAAGCTTTTCTTGACTACATTGACATTTTCTCTTACTCCAGCTTTCCCTAGTGGTGACTTTCATGGCAGTGCTCTCAATTAGCAGCCTGGAGTTTAGTGACAATCTCTTGGCTGTTTAAGACATCTGCCTTGTGGAGAAGTTGTTCTTTTTTTTTTTCTTTTGGGTACCAGGGATCGAACTCATGTCCTTGCACTTGCTAGGCAGGCGCTTGTGCTGCTGAACTAAATCCATGGCCCTAGGCGGAGTTGTTCTTTAGGTCCTTGCCCTTTCTGCACTTTCTGTCTCTTACCTGTTCTCTCCAGCCTGTGCCCGTCAGCAGCATTTCTGTGTATACTCTTTATCTGTTGCCCCTTTGGGGAGCAGCATCCAACCTAAGACAAAGGATACCACTACCCTTAAAAAGGAGTTTGCAGTTTAGTTGGGGAGAGAAGTAGCTCATCCACAGGAGAGCCAACCAGGCTGGCCAGGATGAAGTGGTCAGCCATGCAGTGAGGGTGAGGCGTTAGGTACAGCTATCTGTGCTTAAGTGCATTTTGACTGGCAGAGGAGTATGCATATGATGCTGGTTCCATAGGCTTAAAATGGAATTGAAAAATTCGTCTTACCTAGTGACATTATAGTGGCTGTAATATCATAGCATAACACATTACACACATTTTTTGTGGTGATGTTGGTGCCAGTTTTTTTTTTTAGTTTATTTCTTAAAAAAGCAAAGTTTAGCATGAGACAATAAGGTATATTACACCAGAGATAATGGTATGTCTTATGTTTACTGTATCTTTTGATGGTATCAAGAGGTTATTTTCAATGACTGATCTGCCCAATCTAGGTTTTAGTAAGTACAGTCCATGATGACTGCCCAGTGGAATCACTATAGATGTAGCCCCAGAAGGAATGTCCACCATTAAGTGATGCGTGACTGTATATTGCTGAGCATGATGAAGAGTATTACAGGAAAAATTAGTCAAGGAATCCTGTACCTACCTAGAACTTGGAGTTGGATGAATTGCCTTTTGACTGGGCTGCCTTTGTGGGGACTTAGACTGGAGTTGCCAGCGTGTCTTCCCATCAAGCCTTCAAAGCTTCCTTCATGCAGAGTGGCCACATCTTCACAGGTGGTCCTACAGCACACGAGAAAGATTTCAGTCAACTTTCCTACTCCTCAAGCCTTGAAGGAGGAAGAAAGGAAGGGAGGTTGTTAGATGATCAAGTATACAGGCAACGTATTTCATCCTAGACATTTTAGAAAGTGAATTTAATTTTACAGTACTTTTAAACTTACAGAAAAATTGCGAGGAGAGTACAAGGAGTTTTCTTACATATCTACTCAGTTACTTTTATTATCAACAGCTTATATTAAACTTTTGTCACAACTACTGTTGTCTAAAATTCTATACCTTACTCATATCCTCTTCATTTTTTAAAAAGTCTAACGTCATTTTCCTGCTTCAGAACCTGTCTAGGATAGCACATTGCGTTCAGTTGACATATCTCCTTCGTCTGCTTTGGCTATGACAATTTCTAAAACTTGCCTTATTTAGATGATTTTGATCAGTACTAGTTGGGTATTTTGCAGAATGCCCGTCAGCTGAGATTTTTCTCACACTTAGAATAGGGCTGTAGGGGGAAGACTCAGAGGTAAAGCGCCATTGCTGTTACATCATGTCGATGGTACATGTTTCCAACGCGGTTTACCAGCATTGGTATAACCTGGAACATCTGGTTGGTGGAGGGTGGGGCAGGTTTCTCCACTGTGAAGTTGCCTTCTTTCTCTCCTCTGCATACGGCATCCTGGGGCTGAAGTCACTACACACAGCTCAGATTCAAAGGCATGGGGAGTTACATGTCTCCTCCCTGAGGGGGAGGGGGAGATTTTTCTGTTCTTCTTGTATTGTTATTGAGTCACTTAGTCATATCAGTATAGACGTGTGGGTATTATTTTCTACTTTGGATTATAATCTAAGAGTACATTTGAACAGAGGTTTTGTAAGTCACAAGTCACTACACGTATGTGAGAATTAGTGTAATCAGTGTGTCACATGTTAACCTGGGGGTCATTTTCTCATGAAGCATTGCTATAAACTGTTTTCCACAGGGGCCCCAGCAAGCCATGGATCACATGGCGAAGGCACATGTCCCATTTCTGCCCTGAGGTCACTCAGTTGTCACTTCAAATCCTGATTCCCCTATTGCTTACTGTGGGTTTTTTTTTTTTTTTTTTGGTACTGGGGATCGAACTCACAACCTCACACTTGCCAGGCACGCGTTTACACCACTGGGCTAAACCCCCGGTCCTGCTTACTGTGTTATCTCAGACAAATCACTAAAGCTCTCTGAGCATCATTTTCTAGCTGGTCAAATCAAGATATTAAGGCCAATGGCAGAGGGTTTAATGAGAAGTTAATAGAGCAGTGCCTGTGAAGCTCTCGGCAGGGATAAAGCGGACCACTTCCTCTCCTGTTGCTCCCAGCTGTGACGTTGATTGGAGCTGTCCTTCTTCCTCCATGAGACAGCCAGCACCTGCTTATTCTTCCTCTCCCTCTCCACCTGTTTCTAAAGGTAGGAGAAACACTAACAACATAGGCACAAGAGATGGTACAAGGGTTTCTTTCATCCCTCGCTCTTCTTTTTCCACTAGATTTTTACTTGGAGAATATAGTTGATTACTATCTGTGAATGTCGGGTGAACCTGAACTTGAACTCAGGCTGATCTTATTCCCAAGTCTTTGTATTCACTGGCTTTGCCCTTGTGGTTTGACAGTGACTTCACCTGGGAGTCTGCTTGCCCAGCCCTGAACCTCAGTTAGAGGTAGTTGAAGATACAGGGACTCTGAGAAAGTTCAGAGATTACCCACTTCTGTTTCTCATAGTGTTCAGATTCGCTTTTGTGGCCTAGACTGGGAATCTGTCCAATACAGGAAACATTATTTTCACTGGGAAATTTCTTTTTAATTTCAAAAAACCAACTTACTAATAAGTTTTTGGAATGTAGGTAGGTTTGCCTTGCAGAATTGGTGTTGTGCCTGTTTTGTAAGATACAGCAGATTTCCAAAGAGGAAGGGGTGATGTAGTGGAAAGAGTACAGCACCAGGAGTTGGAAGGCCTCTGCCTTAGTCATGGACCTGTCACAGTTACTGTGATCCTGAGCCAGTCCCTTCTAAGCTTGAGGTTTTCATTTCTTTTCAGTAAAATCAAGTTGGACAAGAAAATCTTGAAGATTCATTGCAGAATGTATTAGCCACTATAGAATAATATGCAAATGTGAAAGTATTTGTGGCAGTTTTTGGATGATTTTGAACAAACCTGTTTTTATTAAAACTGCTTTCTCATTTTTCCTGTAGAAAGTCCTGGACTGCCTTAACTGTTCTTTATCCTCTGGCTTGTGTGTCCATTTGGAATGCTTATTGGCCAGGTGGTATAGAAGAATAGAGACATACTTCCTTGTAGCTTTGGTAGAACTACTGTGGGTTTGAGTAAATAGACTTCTTTCCCAGCTGTGTTCTCTGATCTTTGATGTACTGGATGGCTGAAGGTATATCAAAGTACTTCAGATCCTAGAAGTTTCCCAGTAGTTTAAAGACAGCAACAAACAGTAATTTTCCCATTGGCTCCTAATTTATTGCAAGTCTCATTTGCATAATTTCTAGATTTTTTAAATGTATATTTACAATTGTTAATGGGAACTTTTATTTCAAGAAATTAAAAGAGTGAGTTACAAATTTTAGTGAAATCCAAATTAGTTGAGTGGCTTACATTTTCTTTTTTAAATTTATTTTATTTATCTTACATTTTCATGGTCTTCATACAGTCAGAATTGAGTACCTAAGAATTCCTTTCTGATAGCCTTGTAGTCTGGGGCAAGCTTTTAGCCCAGGTGCCAAATTATTTGCCAAAAATAGATTTTTTTCAGTGATTTCTTGATGTTTTTATGTCTAGTAGACCCTGGAAGTTGGAGAAATTAAATTCCAATCATTCCTTGAAAATGTTTCAAAAATGAATAGATTAATAATGCAATTTTGTTTTTAGATGGGTATTTTTCTCTTGGACCCTGTTTATTGACAAAAATAGTCAGAGACGTACCATTTGCTCAGAAAACAGGTTTGTAAACTAAAAAGAAATCCACAGTTTTGACGGGCATGCTCTCTTTCAATGACAGAGCAGGAGGCTTTTGCAATGAAATTAAATAGGAGAAAACAGAAGAGCCTCATGTTTCTAATACCTGGCATTTGACATGGAGCATATCTGTGGCCAGGTTGATAATTCTTTTGGGAAACATGCCACTGTACTTAAGTTTTCAGATGATTATGTCAATATTGACGTGTCAAAGAAATGAACTGTGTACCTCTCTGATAAAAGATATCTGGGGAAAGGATTAGCAAAGGACAAGTCAGTTAGAGCAATAAACATTCCTTTCGTTAATAACGTTCAAACGGTTCCTAAGGACATTTTACCCTTAAAATTCTCCCAGAAAATACCTATTGCTACTTGAGATGCACAGTAAAGCTGACCTTTAGATAGTTCTGGAAGCCTCGTGTGCACTGTGCGGGTATGTGTGTGTGTGCGTGGGGGGCATGTTGCAACCCAGGACTCAGGGGGCTCAGGCCAGGGACAGATCGGTTCCTTCCGAGTGAGTCAGACACAGCTAGGGAAACTTGGGTCAAGGGAATGAAAATTCCGTCAACTGACACTTAGGAGACATTGCGTTGCTTTTCCTTTAGTGACTGCCAGTGTGATAACTTGCAGGAGTGGAAATGATCTGTGTGCAAGTGGAGAGAGGGAGAATGCCAGGGACAGAGGGCTTGGAGAGAGACCTGAATGGGTCCCTAAGGAGGGGCAGAGACAGAAGGGAGCAGGAGGAGGAGGAGCTTGGCTTCAGTGGAAACAAGAACAAAGGCCCAGCTCTCAGCCTTCTTCTTTGTCCCCTTTGTCTGTCCCCTCCTCCCTGTTCCTCCTTTTAGTACCTTAAGGCCTCAAACACATACAGAGATAGTGGCTGTTGTAGCTTGTGTCTAGATGTCCCCCTGAAGCCTCTTGCACGCATAGGTGAGGCTTTTCAGAGGTGGCTGGAGCCAGGGTGTGTGATGCTGGGATTAAGGGTGCCCCATACTAGGTGTAAGTGCTAACCCTGAGGGCGGGTAGCCTGAGTGAGATATAAAGGAGGGAAAGAGAGCTGCTGCTGTCTCTTGCTGCTTTGCTGCCTTCTGTCAGCCATGAGTTGTTTCTCCTCTGTGATGCCCTCTGCCACGCCACCCTGCCTTGGAGCAGCCAAGTATAGACTGAAACCTCTATAAACTGTGAGCTACAATAAACCTTTCCTCCTTTAACTTTGAGTGCTGGGTGTTTTGCTTTAGCGATGAGAAAAGTGACTAAATCAGGGGCCTGTTAACACCATTCTTTCTCAAAATCTCTCTCACATAGAGGCAAACTACCAAGGGCTATTTAAAACTTTTTAAATAAAAGCAAAGTAGAAATATAAAAAGTGGTGAAACAATTTTAGGCAAAACAAATAGAAAGACATGGATCTTAGTACTTCAAAGGACAACAGGCAACAATATTTATGGCTCCTTTTTGTGATCATGGCCCAGAAGTGGCCTGGGCAGGGCTGAGCCTATGGCCCAGGCTGGCTTCAGCAATGCTGTGGCATGGGAACCAGGAGTTGGCACAGAAGGTACAGGGCCACTTAAGTCTGTGATGGAAGACCTTCTGGTTCATTGCTCTGTCCCTGACACTGTCATCCAGGAAGATGGCTGATGACCCTCTCATGTTTCTAGGTTCACTAAATATCCATGAGAGATTGATCATCCATATACTGATGTTTTTGTTTGTTTGTTTTTTTAAGACAAGGTCTCACTGTGTAGTGCAGGTTGCCCTTGAACTCACTTATGTAGCCAATTCTGGCCTTGACCTCACAGAGATCCTCCTGCCTCAGCCTCCCGAATGCTGGAATTATAGGTGTGTGCCACCATGCCCCATCCATACACTGATTTAAACCAAGGATCTCAAGTATGTTTTACCCTAAGGGCCAATGCTTATTGACCAGTACCAGAGTTCTGAAAGGCTGTGTTTAGAATGATCAGAGCCCTTGTCTGGGCTTAGTTGGGTATCAACCATGAAGGCTGTGGGAGAGAGGTGGCTATTTTTCTTCTCTAAATCCTTCTAAATCAAAATAACTTTAGACTTTTATTCCTCTCTTCTTCATACATACTTTTCACCTGTTCAGACCATGTCTGAGATTAGATCTGGTCTCTGTTATAAAGCATAAACTTAGAGCTAGTTCTCAAGGTAGATAACACAGTCACTTGTGTGCCAAGAGTCTGCCTTCCTAACCCTCTCCTCTTGTGTCCTCTTTTCCCCTCTTTGCCATCCTCCCTAACCCCAGTACATACAAATGCATGCAATCTTGACATTGCTGAAGAGATGGGCAGAAAGCTGTTTACACCCCTGGGTGGGGTGGGATTCCTTCAGTCCATGTTACCCCAGGGAGAGGGAGAATCCTAGGGTGCCCCACAGGACCATGTTTCAATGGGCAAATGTGCCTTCAAGTCTTGGGTGAATCCTCTTCTGCGTTTGGGGCACCTGGGATGGGTTCCCCAGAACTGACCACTCCTGCAGAGCAGCAAGGCTCCAGCAGGAGAGAAGACTGTGTTCTTCGGTGATGACTCTAGGAAAACAAAGGGCAAGTTTCCCTCCCTTCACTTTAGTTTTATGAGACTGACATGTTCTCCTCGACTTCCATTTCGCTTTTCTAATCATCTCCTAGTAATTCAGGCAAATTGTCCTCAGAATTTCTTCAGCATTAAAAGTTAGAAATGTCCTTTCCCATGGACCCTGTGCTCCTGAGAGGACCCCCTATGTGGGTGCGAGCTGCAACTTCCCTCCTGTGGCAACCCTAGTAGTTCTCTGGCAGGGTGCACCTCTCTTTCCTTTGGGGCAGAGTCACGAGAGTGGCCCAGCATCCCTCTCTGGAGGGGGCCATAAGGTAGGGGTTGAGCTCTGATAGGAGGAACTCAAATCCCAGGTCCTTAGCTTAGAGTGGAGGGAAGGTCATGTGACCTTTCTGTCCTCTGTTGACTCGGTATAAAACAAGAAAGCACTGTTGCTTTCTCACCGCATTTTCAAGAGCATTGGTTAAGAGCACACACGAATGCTGCACACCAGGCAGCATCCTAGAAGTACAAATGTGCTGACCTTTTGTTACTGAATGAGTGGGACCTTGTCCTCTAAGACGTGCGAGTCTTATTTACCATCCAACGCTTATAAAACCTCGGTGCTGTCCTGCTTCAGGAAGGGGGGAGATGACTCCCAGTATCTGACAGGTAAGTGTTGCCTGTGGCAAGGGCTCTTCACTGCACACCCTGCAGAAATGGAGACACTTACTAAATGTGAAAGCCAAAATCCCTCTAATGATTCGCAGTCTGAAGGACAGGTGAGTGGACACCAGGCTCCCCCATGCTCTTCTCTCCCAGTCTGCAGAGGCATGAAAAGGCTCCTGGGCATAGGAAGCCAAGTGAGGCAGTTTTCGGGCTTCCAGCACTACCTCAGTGGCAGTCATATTTTTCCTTCTGGGGCCCCAGTCTGCCTAGATGGTTTCTGATGTCCTTGTCACCTTGACAGCTCTGTGCTGGACCTACATATATAGTAGGTGCCTCTGGCGTAGTCTGGGTTATGCAGTAAGGAGGCCCAAAAGGGGCGTGATGAGGGTACAACCATTAGGGGAAAATGTGGTACTAAGAATAGCCAGCTACACACAGCGATAAGGGCCCAGATGGTCAGGGACATCAGTTGGGGACAGGGAAGGCGGAGGTGGGAGGGAAGGAACAGGGTGATAAGATAGAGACTGAGGCACAGGAATGCACAGCTGGGGCTCTGGAGATGCTCAGAGCCTGTGGTGGGTGAGGGGGCTGCTGGAACCCTCCTGCCCGTGCCCTATGGGGGTGGGCAGGTGGGAAGAAACGGTCACCTCCAGCCTGAGCACATGACAGACTCTCAGTCAGCAGCATGGGAAAACTCTTATCATACCCTGGCACCTCATTCGCTATGCTTACAGGACAAGAAGGCTGTAAACACACACACGAGGGACCATCTTGAGGAAGTGGCAGACTATGTTCTAACCCCAGCTCTCTGACTCCTCCCTCAGTCTTCCTGGTATCCCCACCCCAGCCCTGCTGTGGCTACCACAGCTTTGTGTCCACTGCTCAGTTCCTGGGAGCACAGGGGGTCTTGGCGGCAGGTGCTGGCCAAGGGTACAGGTGCTAGTAATCCTCCGGGCACATGGAGTACCTTCTGGGAAGCAGGCCTGGGAACTACCAGACTGGGCTTGTGCTTTCCTGGAGTCTGGGAAGGAGAGGGCCAGCCTGTTCACGAGGAAACACAGACGCTCGTGCTCATTGCAGATTGTGGCAAGCACTAGGAAGGAGCTGAGCAGTGGGGGCTTGAGGCTGGCACCTCAGGTCTTCAGTGTTGCTGTGCTGCTGGTTTTCCTCTTTAAAATCATGATCACTCTGATGCTTACTGAGACTTCGGACGAATATTGTGTTTCGTGTGTCCCCCCCCGCCCCGTCCCCCAGTGGAGTGCAGGTTCAGAGCTATACAGTTTGTGGATACTGACCTCCTCGGGGTCCAATGATTACTATTTATGTCTTCGTTGTGAAACTTCAGAGACATTCTCGCATGGCTAGGATTGTGGATTTGGATCTAGATTAAGGGAAATGTGCAAATCTAGCACAGGATCCCTGGGCCTTGTTTACAGCCTGCCCCCTTGCGCTGCCCAGCCATCGTGGACTCTTGTTCTTCCTAAGACCGTGATGTCAAGGCAGGGCAGAGGTTCTGGGTGCATCCATCCCTCACCTTGATCCCACGCACAGCAGGCTGACAGGGTTTCCCTCAGAGTATTTCCCCACCTTGCCTTTGTGTAGCGGCAGTTCCGAGATGGCGTGTTTAGGACGCAAACACCAAGCTTCACAAGAGCCTAGAAACAACCCCCTTGTACTCAGTGACCACTCGACTAAGAGGCAGTTGATGCCGCACAGAAATAACTCAGTAGGCATGGTCAGGCTTGACAGGGGCTTGCAGGGCCTTTGGTTGAATCTTAATATGAAACCAGTTGGTGCTCTGATCAGGATTTAAGGGCCTTCCAGTTGTTCCGGAGTTGTGGGCTTCGGGAAGCCCTGAGGGAAGTTGCTGGAGGGGTGAGGAGGTAGTGGCGGGGCTGCGGGGAAACGCCAGTGCTCTGTGGCGAAGCCAGAATAAGCATGATTATTTCCACAAATCAAGCCGTTTTCATGCGTATTTCCCCTGGTGTCCTGATCTGTGTAATTATGGAATGCCTATGTGTGGGAAGGAGTCTTTGGAAAACTGGTTCCTGGTCTTTGTCAAGAGGCTGAAAAGCTTAGGAAATTAGTTAGTGAAGAAATTGTGTAGTGGAGAGCTGGCAGGAATTCCAGGTGGTAGAGGGGAGGGTGACATGTCTGAGGTGGGGGCCAGGCTGTGCTGCCTCATTGCTTTGCCCTCTGGAGCCTAGCAAAGGTCAGATGGGAACCATGGTGCAAAAGGAGTAGGTGCAAAAGTGGCAATGAGCAGATTTTTTTTTTGTGCAAGTGGGGTGGGGGTTACTAAGGATTGAACCCAGGGCCTTCCCATGGAGCTACATCTGCAGCCCTCTTATTTATTTAATTTTTATTTTGAGACCAGTCTTCACTAAGTTGCTCGGAT
>RJWT010013555.1:0-21774 GCA_004365215.1 Cuniculus paca | reverse complement strand
CACTAGCTGAGATCTGATGGAAAAAAAAAATCCACTAGGTAAATCAGAGCAAATTTACTTAAGAGACCACCTTATAAATCACTCAGCTTTACCAGTCTCAGAGTTCACTAAGTGATGGATTCTTCACATTATTTTAGAGGAAATCATCTCAATTCGGTTTCACCAAATAAAGCAGCATAGGTCTCATAGAAGACACCACATTTAAACAGCAAAAGGTTTCAGACTCCTGGCTGAAGCAGATGTGGAACTAGGAACAGAGCACACAAAACTCTGTACCTTGCAAATCAAAAGCTAGGCCTTCACTGTGGCTAGTGATTAATACTTGAGTGAATGAACAGAAAAGCAGCTCATTCCGGTCTCTGAGGAACAGCCTTATGTGGTCAGCCTTTCTCTCTCTCTGTCTCTGTCTCTGTCTGTCTCTGTCTGCCTGTCTGTCTGTCTCACTCTCTGTCCCCCTCTCCCTCTCCCTGCGTCCCTCCCTCCCACTCCTTCCCTCCCTCCCTGTATTTTGAGCCAGGGTCTCACTAAGTAGTCCAGGCTAGCCTTGAACTCCCTATGTAGCCCAGGTTGGTCTTGGACACATGATTCTCCTGCTTCAGCCTCCCAAATGCTAGGATTACAGGAGCACACCACCATACCCGGCTCTAGATGACTTCTAATACCAAGAAGAATTTAAAGTCTGAGGTGCAAGAGGATTAGTATCAAAAGCCTTTACATTGCCCATCCTATACTTCTCTCCCTAGGTCTCCTATCAGGACAATTAAGCAGCCTGGAAATGTCCTCAGGTCTCAGGATCTAACCTGTGCCATTTTCTGTAGATCATGTAGCTTCTTTTATGGAAACTTTTTATTGAAGGTCATACTTTTTGTGAAACTACAAACATCAAGCCCATGTAGCAGAGCCTCTGGGTCTGGACCTGTGATGACACTCTGGTAAGGTGAGGCAGGTGACTGCAGCCCCGGGATCCAGCTCTATGCTCAAGCTTTCTGTGATGTCTCCTTACTCCACACATTGCCACAGTCATCAAGAAATAGGCAGAGACTCCAGGACCTCAGGTGAATTGTTCTGAGACTCTGCCATACATTGTGACAACTAGTGATGAATCACTGAACAACACAGACACGTCCCCTCCTCTCGGGGACCGCACATTCTAGGATTTAAAATGAGGATATGGAAGTGCTTCCATCTTCCTGCAGCAGGCATCTTACAAAGTATTCGATAAATAATTGTCTGGTTACTTGTTGCTTTTCTCAATTCTCTCAACATCTTTTTTTTTTCCAGATCTTTGCTCAGTGATCACCATATAAAGGAAACTTCCATTCACCTTATAAAAATATCCTCCCACAGCCACCATCAACCCCTACCTCACCTCTTTCTATTGTTCTACCTTTTCTTTCTTTTTCTGCAGTGCATTTACCATTGCATAGCATGGGTTATTTATCTGCTAAGTGTCATTCTTTGGTAGAGTATAAACCAGGGGGAAGATGATTTGATTAATTCACTATTAAGTACCTCGTGTCTTCTAAATGCTCAGTAAACATTAATTAAGTGAATTAATGCATACATAACCACAAGCAATAGGTATGCACGTCATTCCACCTTTACTGACGAGGAAACTGATATATATATGAAGGATATGAAATTTGTTCAACATCGACCAACTCAAAGGCAGGCAGCCCAGGCTCAGAACAGGTTTTCCAGACCAGAAAGGCTTAGCTCTTCATCTCCTCTAAATTATTTCACCTGCCACATCTGTTTAATTTACACTGTAGTAACTTCTCAATGCTCTCAAATTCCTAGGGTGTGATGAAGATGTACGAGAAGAAACGCTAGTAAACAATATATAGCGAAAGGCAAAAGCTGCAAATATAATCCTGCAAATCTCTAAAATAAAGTATAAGACAATAACACCTTGTACAGAGGTAACAAAGTTAATTGTTACTGAGGGAACAATGAAAGGAATAAAAAAGTTCTAGAGTCAATCATTGATATTAATTTTTCCCCGTCACTAATTATCTGTTCACTTTCTAAATCTCAGTTTTCAAATCTGTAATGTAAGTCCTCAAGGTTGCTGGCAGAGGGAAGATGATGAACTTAGCCCGTCAGCACAAACAGAAGTCCAATGGGTGACTCATTTGGTCATATTCATTCAGAGGTCTTAAACAAATAGGTGAAAAAGTTTGGGTTTCAGGCACTCATCTATTAACATATCCGATCAAAGGAGTGGACAGGACAGGGCCTGAGCCTCCCAGATGAACAACCAGCCTTTTTCCAGGGCAACAAAAACTCAACAAGTGGCTGGTGCCAAGAAGAAGCAATAGTGTTGAATCCCAAGAAAGACACTACAGATTTGCTTTTCTGTTGCTGATGAGACAGGCCGGTTATCCAGGGTGGATAGCGGGTATAGCAGCATCCAAATACTCGCTTAGACATAATGAACTCTGTAGCATTACCAAGGGAGGCCACCTACTGGTCGAATGTCTGGTTGAAAAAGGTGGAGTTATAGTACCAATAACATTGCTACTGTTCAGTAAATAAACACCAAAAATATTAAGTGGAAAGTGTACTAACATGCTTAGAAAATATGTTAAGAAAACATATCACTGGTGTTCTAGCTCTGCTGTGGTCTTAGCTCTTTAGTTTCTCACAGTGTCTGCAATTGCTGATAGAGTAATAATGATCTTTTTTGTTATGATAGGGTTGCACTGAAGTAATAAATTTCATTTTTACCTTAGATTTTATTAGAAGCTATAAATGGCTCCACCACTTGTGAAACAGCCTAGCGAGCACAACACATTTTTAATTTAATGAGCCTGTCTCCCTTTTTAGAATCAGAATATTTGTTTTGAAACCTAAAAATTCCAGTCTACCTTCAAGAAATATTAGCTAACACTTTAGAGCTAAAGACAAGGATTTTTATTCCTCTGCATCTTTCCCAATACCTAGACAATTCAGAAGTCCTTTACCTTGTACTGTTTGGTGAGTTGGGGATTTTTCGATTGTTTTAGTTGACTATTCATTCTTTAATACCTTCAGGTCAGTAACATTTAAAATATTTGAGCAAAGGATTCTCAGGAGTATCTTTCTACTGCTGCCTTACTCTCCATGGAAGAAGGCCAAATGCATGTTAGTTAGCCTCGTCACAATCTGATCACTTTAAGAGGGGGCACAAATCTTCTCTGATGGTTCTAAATTGTCCCTAAAACTATTTTCTATCTGAAAAGCAAATCAATAACAGGCCCAGAAACCTGTCAACTGGCATGCAGGAATACAGAAAATCAAATATAAAAGTTATTTTCAGAAAAAAGAAACCTACAATAAAATTAGCTAGGACACACCTCTTTGTGTAGGTTAGGTCTCTGTCAATAAAGGAAATAAATTCATGTATGGATTTGGAATCAATAAATATCAAGAATCCATATTCAAGTATTATCTGCCCCAAGACAGCACTTAAGAATGTAAGGATATAACCAAAATATTTGCTGTGATGTAATGGTAGATCTTCTACTCTATATCATCTGTCACGGTTTGGATTTTATGTAGCCCCCAAAGACCCATGGGTTGAAGCGCTGGTCCCAGCCTGTGGTGCTACTGGGAGGCAGCAGAGCCTTTAGCAGGTGGGGCCTAGTGTGAAGAGGTTATTAGGATCCTGACCGCCTCACTTCCCAGTCACCATGAGGTGAACAGAACTCTTCATGATGTGTTCCCGCCATGATGTACTGTGATGCTACAGGCCCAAAGGGATGCAGTAAAGTAACCATGGGCTGAATGGGCTGCAAGTTCAGAAATTATGAGCCAAAATAAATACCCCATTCTTATAAATTTATTTCTCAAGTATTTTGCCACAGTGATAGAAAGCTGATTAACACTCACTTCAAAAGCAGTTGTTAGGAAATGCATGGCTGATAATGTCTCTTTACTGGAGAAGGCTTAGCTATTTTATTATAGGACATTTGGAGCTTCTTTTTTTTTTTTCCTTATAAGTGAGGCTTACCACAAAATCTTGAAACTGATATTATCACCAAAGTTAGCAATGGGTCCACATAAATGACTACCTGGAAAAATTACTCAAGCTTAGATAGAACTGTTCCCAAATTTACTGTAAGAAATATACTTTGCCAGTGGGTAGTTAACATAAAGCAGGACGCAAATCACTAGTCAGAAAAAAACTGCTATAATTGCTATTTTATAATAATGAGAATAACCAAAATTTGATTAAAAATTTTAGGGTGAGCTTAGCATCCCAGACGCTGACCTATACAAAGATACGGTGGTAAATAAAATCGGCAGCCTCTCTATTCTCACTAAACTATTTTTAGTCAGGAACAGATAGGTCATTGTCAATAGTGACAAATTCTCTGAAAACAATAAAACAAAATAAAGTGACCTTAGATTAACTGCAGATGTGTGTGAGGGATAGTACATTTGGGAAGTAGCTAAAACATAAGGTGAGCATAGAACACCTATGTGCAGAAGGAAGTTTTGAGCTGTGACCTCCATGACACTAAGAAGCCAGCTGGACACAGCACAGACGGCCTGCAGGATTCTGGCATGTGTTTATTCAAGACGCACTTCCAGACTTTCTGCAGTCTGTCACTTCCATAAACTCACAGTACTAAGTGGGATCTGGTTTTTAATATATGTACTTTGTTCACTTTGCTTTAACAAAAGACACACCCATGGATGTGTAAGTGGTGATGACAGCATGGTCTTTGGAATTAGCGATGTACAGCTATGAAACTTGCTAGCTAGGTGATAGTGGATGGAGTCATTGTTAAGGTACCCTGAGTCTCAGTTATCTCATCAATAACACCTGAAATAAAAGCATGTATAGAACACTTCCAGAAGGCAGAGTGTGTGGTACAGAGAGAAACTTAGTGGTAATTACTATCATTAGGAACACAAAAGAACCCTAGGTAGGAGCTCTATGGTCAACTATGTAAGTTGTGTTTCTTCTCTGTGCCTCAGTGTCTTTATCTGTAAGTCTGAGATAATAATAATAATAATACTCTCTTATTATGCTTGTATGAGAAATTAACTGAGCTCAGTAAAGCACATTAAATGGTTCAGAGAACAGAACAAATCTTCACAAGTTCTCATTACTATGTGGACATTGTAACATGGACACTGGCCATGATAAAACACTATCACAGGCTCAAAGATGAATGTGATCATATTGTCTCCCTAGTGTAAGAAGCTAAAAGAGTAAATAAGATCTGGAATGTACAACAGATACTGTGAAATGGGAAGAAACTTCAAAAAGAAAGAGAAATTGGCATGGGGGAAGGGAGAAAAGGAAGAGAAAAGGATATATATATATATATATATATCCATACACACACATATAAATATATATATACACATACACACACATATAAATATATATATATATATATATATCACAGTTAAGATACCTATGCTACTAATTTCTATTAGTTCTTTGAAAAGAAAACTTGTGCCTATATTATTTGATCAATTTTTCACTCCTATACCTTGTAATATGAGCAATTACTTTGAAGATAGCAATATGTACTAACTGTTACTCTGCCACAATCTTGTTTTGAAATTTTGTATCATCGTTTTTATATAATTTTTTCTTTAAAACAAAAAAAAGATGAATGTGAAAGAAAAGACAAGTAGCTTAGAAAATGTGTAAACTAGACTTTTTTCCATTCTAAATCTTTCTTCCACTCAACAATCACGTGCACATTCCAGCATTATGCTTCTAGAGGCTTAGAAATATTAATTATATTTTTTCAACCCATTGGCATGGTCAATGATGAAGAATCCTTTCTATGAAAAAGTCTGCCCACTTTGATGGATATTTCAATAACCACACTTCCCCTAAAATTAGGTCTCATTATCACTACCCAGCTCTTCCATCAATACTCCCCATATTTTATGTGTCATTTATAAATCAAAAAATAATTTTCACATATTACTAGATGAAGAAAGTGCCCAACTGAATATTGCTACTTTTATGTTCATCTTTGCAATCAAAGAATTATGGAGTTTTTTATTCAGATTGTCTCAGATGGCTTTTCCTTGTGACACTATCTTTCACGTGCATACTCAGTAATTGATATTTTTATTCCTGAGTCCATGCTTAACATAGCTTTACCACTGAGTTCTGAAAGGGCCTTTCTATACTAAGTTGCAGGAGAGGGGACCTAGCTGGTTTCAGCCTCTCACTTAGGAGCCAACTTCTGAGCTGTACAAAGATTTTACATGCAAACTGACCTAGCTTAGATCACCAATCTGCAGACCTGGAATGGCATCCTCATCTGCCCAATTCTATGCCCATTTTCTTGCTGCTATTCCTGGGAACCTGCTCTTCAGTGACTGTCTGAACATGGCTGTGGATCCAGCAGAGAGGAATTATACCATATGCTAAAATCTTCATTCTTCAACTCTGCCAGAGACGAATGCACAGAGAAATCCTCTGGTTTTCTGCTCTTGACTCTGTTTTCCTTTCTATTTTAGCCAACGTAAATATTCTGTTACATCTAGGAAAAAAAGAAAAGAAAAAAAAAAGGACTCCAGGTCTTGAACTATCCTATGCAACTGAATTCATATGCAAGAGTAGCATCTCCTAACATAAATATGAATGATGTTACTGTGCAACTCAACTGCTCACATTTTCCCTGCAGAAAACTTAGTCTGCTTGCCACTCTCTATTCTTCAAGCTTTCTCTTTAAATACATAGCTTCCAGAGCCCAGACTTAACCAAAGTCATAGTAAAATCTAGTAGCTCTGTAAACGATCATGAAGATGGTTAGCACTCTGCTGATAGTCATAATAAAGCAAGACAGCACAAGAAAGATTCTGGTAATAACAGTAATAACAAAATGGGTAACACCACAACACTACTCCCACACATTTATGCTGCTAATTATTAACAATGGAAAAGTTGGCTTAAATTCAGTCTTCAATTAGATGCATGTTTTCATTAAAGTAGTATTCTACATTTGTTAAACAAAATGAGAAAAATATGGGGCTTTGGAAATTGAGTTTATTAATACACTTGTGTTCCATTAGTGGCATAGTAGAGTGGAAAGAACTAGAAAATATGAATGTCAACGTTAAGCCATTTCTGTACTTTCCTAATTAAGTTGCCTCTCAGTTTTGTGACTGTGTTCTCACTTTAGGCTGAGTCCACTGAACTGAAATAATCTCTAAATTTCTTTCACGTTATTAATGAGCTGCAACTGCATTTTTACTTACTTAAATGTTTACTTTTATTTGTACATGCATGCAATACATAATGATTACATTCATCATTGGGAGTTGGTATAAGTACACAACACATATTAGTTCTTTTGATGTCCACTTCCCCTCCCCCTTCCATCCTTCCATCTTCTGAGCATAATGAACAAAGCTGGAGGCAACAAAATACCTGATATTAAGACATATTACTGTGTTCTATTACTGTGAACCAAGATAGAGTGATACTGCTTTAAAAAAAAAGAGAGAGAGATCAAGGGAAAAGAAAGGAGATCACAGAGATAAATCCACACATCTATAGCCAATTGATTCTTGACAAATGTGCCTCATAGGAGAAAGACCAATTTATTAAATAAATGGTAACAAGAAAAAAATATTCATGTGAAATCTCTCATTGTATACAAATTATTAAACAATTTATTAAATAAATGGTAACAAGAAAGAAATATTCATGTGAAATCTCTCATTGTATACAAAAACAAACTCAAAATGGATTGAAGACCTGAAATTGTAAAGGAAGTAGAAAAAATATAAGGTACACAGTTCAAGACAATTATATTTGCAGCTATTTTGGGAATAATGCCCCCCAAAAGCATAGGCAACAAAAACAAAAATGGACAAATGGAATTATCCAAAATCAAGAAGTTTTTGGACAGCAAAGAGCCAAAGAATGTGATGTGAAAAGCTAAGCACTGGGAGAAAGTATTTACAAACCACGTATCTCACAAAGACCTAAGATCTAGAATACATAAAAAAAAAACTCAAAATGACAAGAACATAAAATACAATTAAAAATGGGCAAATGGCCTGAATAGACATGTCTAAAAGTAAGAAATGCAAATGGTTATCAAGTAAATAAAAAATGCTCACCATTATTAGCCAATACAGAAATGCAAATCAAAATTGTAATGAGATAATACCTTATCCCAACATGAATGGCTATTATCATAAAAGCAAAAGTTAAAAAGCACTAGCAAAGATATAGAGAAAAAAGGAACTCATACACTGTGAGTGGGAATAAAAATCAGTACAACTGTTAGGAGGGATATGATGAAAAGACCTCAAAAAACTAAAAGTAGATTTTCTATATGATCTAGCCACCACACTTCTGGGTATGTATTCAAATAAAATGCAACCAACCTATCAAACAGATATCTACACTCCCTTGCTTACTGCAGTATTATTTACAATACTAAGATATGAACTCAATGTAGATGATCATTAATGGATAAAAATAAATTATATGTGTGAATGTGTACGTGTATACATACTATGCAATATAATTCAGCCATGAAAGAATGAAAGCCCATTTGCAGCAAAATAGATGGAACTAGAAAACATTAGTTTATATGTCATAAGTCAGATTGAGATATATGCTACATATTTTCTCTCATATGTGGAAGCTAAAACATGAAACTGAAAGAAGAATAGTTATTACCAGAGACTAGGAAGTGTAGTGAGGAAAGAGGAGAGAGAGGAATTGGATAGCAGGTACCAGAACACAGATAGGAGGAGGAAGTTCTAGTGCTCCACAGCATAGGAGTGATTGTAGTTTGCATTAATCTATTATACACTTTATAAAGAACTAGAGGGAAGAGCGCTAAGGTTTCAAACATAAAGAACTGATAAGGAGGAGGAAATGCTAAACACTCTGAGTTTATCAACACATATTGTACACAAGTACTGAAATACCACAGTGTATTTCATGAATATGTACAATTATTACACATCAACTAAAAATAAAAAATAAAGTAAAATGAAAATCAACGAGAAGTGAAAAGAAAGAAAATAGAAAGTTGAGGCATTAAAAAGTCACTGTTGATTTCCTGTTGTCTTGTTTTGAAGTCCTGTATTGGTTGCATTGTTCTGTTCTGATCTGCTTTGTTCTGGTTGGTTTTATTTTGGTCTTGTTTTATTCTCTTTAAAATAAAAAATAAATAAATAAAAGGAATATACTAAGTAACAGGTACTCTTACCAGCTAGAGGTACTGACAGTTAATTTTTTTGTCTTAGTGATTTGCCATATATTATATGTGTTATGTGTACACATGTGTATACATGATAGGCTTACTGTTTTTAAACAATCGTAACTATGCAAAAAGCATGGCTTAAAATATTTGATGTTATTTTAAGATTTAAAAATAATATTATTAATCACTGTATATAATACTAACCCCAAAACTGTTTGTGAAAATGATAACAGAAATAGAATATGTGCTGCTTATATAATTTAAATTTCTCTACTCACATTTCAAAAAGTAAAAAGAATTGGGTGAAATTACATTTCACAAAACAATTTATTTAACCCAATATAACCAAAATATCACTTCAACTATAATCAACATGAAAAAAATTATTATTAATATACTTTATATTTGTTTGCACAAGTCTTTGGAAAATTGATGTATTTTATATTTGATCATGTCTCGATGTAAAAAAAAAATCTGTATTTCAAGGCTTCCTTCCCCTGCATAAGGCTCATGCTACAGTACTAGACACTGCAGTGAACCACAGAGGATTAGAAATTGTTGTCTTCTTTAATATGTTTTTCTCCATGGGTATTTTCTTTGTGCTTATTATATATTTACTCAATAAGCAGAACCTAGTTCTAAGTTGAAAAGTAAGATATTTTCACTTACTATATGTTTTGTATTAGTGTATGGACTTCTATAACTCTCTGTCCATTTCATATGCTATTTTCCTTCTATGTTTCTCCTACCGCCTAAATCACCAATAGACTTAGAAAATTTGCTCGTTTCAACTTATGAAATGACAAAAGTAAATTAATTAAGAGCATGACTGACTGCTTTTAGTGGGATGAGTCTCAGGACAAAGCCATGTACACTGTTCAAATCTAAACATACAACAAGCCACCAATTACACCACCCCTTGCCTTACCTGGAGGTATGAAAGCCAGCCACAACAAAGGTGTCTTCTAGAAGCCAAGACTTAAACATTTCATCAGTGTGCTTAGGGGGTTGGGGCAAGGAAATTCTTCCAGTAACCCAAATTCTCACCGAGGCATGACTCATCTTTGACTAAATGCTAGAAACCTGTGTGCTAAGAGTGAGAAAAGGAGGGAGAATCCCAGACAGCTGGGTAGAAGAGAAAGTGGAGAGAGATGGAATTAGAATGAAAAGGATTCGTGGGATATCAGAGAAATGCCTCTGCTGCACAGTCTGCCATCTGGGACTCTTGAGTGCACTGTCCAGGATGGTGCTCGGGACACAGTGAATGCTCAATAACTACTTATAGAGGAACGGACGGACGCACAATCCGTATGATTTCCCGGTCTGAATACTAAGAGCAAGAGTGCATCTCTAGCAAGTGGCCCCAGTCACCAGATGACAATTATTGAATTGTGGTTGAGCTCACACAAATGAAATGAAAAGAACATTGCCCAAATTATCTGTCTATTTCTGTGACCACTTTAACTGTGCCTGTTGCCTGTGTGATAATACAATAGCGCCCATGATCAGGGCTTATTACACAGAAGGTGCCGCTGATTGTCATTACACACACAGACCAAATGGGCTGCAGGTTGTAAATACCAAATACACTTGAGTTTGCTGTCTTCTTACAATGAAGATTTGATGATTCTTTTCTTTCTTCTTTTTACTGAATATAAAGAACTAACTGTAATTTTAAACTCTAGCTGGTGAGCATTAATCCACTGTCTAGGAAAAACAACAGTTCCCTCATGGATGTGGAGTAAAGCTTTCACCACTATTAAAGAGTAAATTCACTATTTTGAGGAACTTCTGGCAGCCAGGGCATTAGCTGGCAGTGGTAGGTGTAGCACAGCACGCTCTGAGCGGGTTAATCTTGAGTGAGTTATTTCTCTTCTTTGAGTCTCAGTATTCTCAGCAAAAGGGAACCATGAAAACTAAAGTTGCACAGTTCTTCTGAGAATGAAATAACATAAGGAGAGCGCTTCTGTCACGGGTAGATGTTACATTTTTTGTTTCAGTCTTGGTAGAGTCCTCCTTATTTTCATGAAAATACAAAGGTGGCAAAAGGAAGAAAAACAAGCACTGAGATATCTAAAATTGCAAAAACTCTCAAGTTTGCTCTTACAGTTTGAAAAAAAAGAACCCTGAGCCAACACACAGAATTTGGAAGCAGCCCATGAGTTATAATAGGTTTGCTAGGAAATGGCTCGAGTGCCAAGAAACTCTAGATCAGAAGAAAATTTATGCAATTAGATCATTGGGTCTAAATGTGATTATGCATTTTAGTAACGAACAGTGTGACTCTGCAGGCAAAGCCAGGACACCAAAGATACAGCAGTATGAAGAGGTCTGATGTCTGTGGAAGTTTCACAGAGCTGCAGACGTGGAAATCATGTGTGTATGATAAACACACATTTTCAGTAATAGCTGAAGATAACAAGTGGACTAATTCAGACAATCGTGTGGAGCACAGAGAGGGTACAGACTGGAAATTCTAGAAATGTGTCTATATTTCCAGTGAGGGAGAGAAACTCTGAAGTTCAGGAGAAAGGTAAAAGCAAAGATGCTAAAGGTCACTGCCAATCAACACAGTGAGTTTGCAACTCAGAGGAAAAATAAGAAAACTTCGGTGAAAAAGCTCACAAGTGAAGTAATTCAATTTAGAAAGAAAGTGGAAGAACTCAGAGCCTCGGGCTATATCATGGCACTAGGGCATTTATTTTTTAGTATTTTTAATATAAAAATGAAATAGTGTGTCATATTCATAGCCATAGGTGGTTACGGTTAATTATGTCTGGTCAAGAGAAGAATCCCAAATATAAAAACCACTACACAGCTGCTCCCAGGTGACACTAGAGGATGGTGACTTTGCTCTTTAACACCAGCAAGGGCTTTTGTTCCACACCTCAGGAAGGGCCATACGGGAACCTTGGAACTTCTTGTGCCTTTGCAGGGATGCTCCGAGGACAGGACGGCTGGGGGACTTACTGCGCTTTCTGCTCCTTGCCACTGGGAAGTACTGCAGGCCTCCTCTAACCCTGCCTAGCTGAAAGGGAAATGTGGAGTGCACAGGTGCTGGGGAGAGGCCCTGGTGAGAGTCTAGGGAGGAAGAATTTGCCATGATGTCTCAATTCACGACACCTCCCTAAAATCTAATCTAATCTCTTTGTTACACTGAGCTGTTTGCATAACTTTATGAACTATAGGAATGGATACCCACTGTCCTGGGAGAAGACAGTAATAGGTAACTCTGTGTGTGTGTGTGTGTGTGTGTGTGTGTTAGCATGCAAGTGACTGTATGGGCACATGTGCCTACGCTGTTTAACAAACATTTTTCATTCCCTTGATAAATTGACTTGGTCCATGTGTGGAAAGTGGGAAATTCTGAAACGAGGGAAAACTGAACAGACCGCAGTCACTGTCCAGGAGGGCCCTGGAGTCTTCAGAGGAGTTAAACTCTGTGGTGGTCACAGTGGTCAGCAGAAGGGACATTAGCCAGCACAGTACTTTGGGAGTAGTGGCTCCTCAGGATCCCAGGACCTTAGCACGGGGCAATATGAGAAGAGACTGCAGATGTGCACGTTAAGACAGACAGAGTTAAATCCTGGAGTTGAGGCACTAGTATTGCAGGAGGCTGGTTAGGGAAAAGCACAAAGTAAACAAGTACAGTGGACGGTACTGTACTGCTGGACTAGAAAGGAGCCATCTGAACAGCGACACCTTGTGGTGATGATGAGTCATGGCAGCAGTGAACTAGGACAGTTCTCACCCTACTCGGGGTAACCCTCAGCGGGTGAGGGCTATTAGGTAACAACAGAATGAGAGCAGCAGGGCATCTGCCCGCTAACGGAATATATACTGGTCTCAAAATCACTTTTTTTGGTTTGTTTGGTTCCAGGTGTTGGGCCTAAAGCCTCTGCATGGAGATACAGCCCACACCACTCTTTCGATTTTTATTTTGAGCCAGGGTCTCACAAAATCACTAAGTTTTCCAGGCTGTTCTCTAACCTGCAATCCACCTCTCAGTTTCCCAGAGTGCTGGGATTACAGGCATGTGTCACCACGCCTGACTTCAACAATTCATTTTTTAAAAATCCAGAATAATCACAGGATTCTGCAGAGTTTATTCCAGTCATCTCATTTTCCGTAAGACATACTGCGTTCAACATGTCAGTATCATTTGATAGCTCCACAGTAGCTCTCCACACTGATTCTGTTATTATACCGTTTACCCCAAGCAAACTGAGACCCCAGGGAGTCCAAAGGACCTCAGCGAAGCTCACATCAATTAAGAGGCCAAGCCGAGCAGGGTCATGAACGCAAGGTAATTTGTCATCCAGATCCTGGGCTTTCAAACTTTTCTCACCTCCCTAATCCTAAAATAAATATCCCCAAGCTTCCCTTTGTCACTATTACTGTTACTCTAAAGCCAATTTGCCCAATTGGTGACCCTAAAATTCTCATATAATTATTACGCTGTGCATCATTTATCATTGAATAGAAAATTTCTATGAAACACTTCTCAAACTTCTCACAAAGTGATAGGTAAAGACAGATATAATCTAATTTTATAAATGAAGAAAGTAAGGTTTCCTGCTTGTTCTAATGCAATGACAGGAGCAGGCTGGGGTAATACTTAACTCATTCCAAAGCCTGGTCCCTAACTCATCTCATTCCTTATCAAATTGACCAGTTGAGTGGTGGACTGGGAATTAAAGTGTGCATTTATTTATTGATTGATTCATGTATTTAATTAAATAAAAACTCACTGAATGTCTACTACCTACAGTGTGGTATTCTAGGTTCTGAAACACACAAGTGATCGAAACAAAATCCACGCTCTCCCCGGGCCCAAATTCTAGTGAAAGACACAGAAAACGCACAATGAAATGCTTTGGGGATCAAGAGTCAGGTAATGATCACTGAAATAAAGAAAATCAAAGCTAAGTAGATGCATCCATACAATGGAAAAGGGAGTCAGGGAATCTCTGTAGAAGGACGCCTGAGAAAAGAGAGGGAGAGGACCAATGAGAAAACTTTAAGTTGTCAAAGGTCTACCAGGGAATTTTTTTTTTAATGTAAGGGCAAGAAAATCATGGATTCAAAGCTGGGATATAGCTCAGTGGCAGTGCGCCTGACTGTCAAGCGCAAGGACCTGAGTTTGATTCCTGGTATCAAATAATAATAATAATAAAAAGAAAGTCAGTGATTGCACCCAAACAGTGCTAAGAGGTGACACTGCAGGATGAGACAGCCAGATGATACAGGGCTCTGTGCAAGGCCCCCCATGGGAAATGCTGGGTCTTGTTCCAAACACAGAGGACAACTGTGGGAGGGTTGGGAGCAGGCAAGGGACAGAGTCAACTTGCTTGTCAAAGAACACCTCTATGGCTTCCTGGGGGTGTGACTGTGCCTTATGGGGTCTGGAGGCAGCAACAGAGAGAGACAGAGAGGAGAGGTGGAATTAAGGAAAAAAACTCATGGCTTTGAATACCTTGGTAACTGAAGCTGGTTCTATTTCCAGGTGTTCAAAACCTATAAACTCTGTACCCCGAGTTCAATTCACTCCTTTGGTCTTAGCTTATTTTTATTATTTCAAAATATAATCATTAAAAAACTCTAAGTCTAATTAAAGTAAATTAACGATAAATATATCCTGAGGCATAAGAAGCGCAGAATAATCTTTTTTTTGCCCTGCCAAAGAAAAAACTATACACAGTGGAAGTGTAATAAACACAGAATTTGATTTAGAAATCGATTTGAAATACACTCACAATTTAATGAAAACAACCATCAACTATGGCTAACATTTCCAAATTTATCACAGACCTTACCTTAGTATTTATAGAGTTCCCAGTTAGGTCAGAGAAATTTTAAAAAGGATAAAAAGCTACTTTAAAAAACCAACAAAAGAAAGAAGAGCTATTCTCACATTATATGTGACCACTGCAGAAGATACTCCCAAGAATTGCTTTCATTATACACATTATGTTTCTTAAAGGAAAGTTGAGAGACACAGGTATCAATCTCAGTTACACCAGCAATTACTCTCTGAACTTTCAAGTGAGAAACCTTTGGGTGCCCTGATCATAATCATATAACCACTGAATAAGTTCGAATCAAATTATAAAATAATAGTTCTACACCAATATAACTGTGTGTGATTTGTAGTATTTTCTAAAAGTCTGTTTTTAAAAATCAGAGTTTATATAAGCTTCTAAATATACGACTCATAAGGGCCGGGGATCTAGCTCAGTGGCCTAAGTGCCTGCCTGGCAAGTGCGAGGTCATGAGTTCAATCCCCGGTGCTGCAAAAAAGTAAATAAATAAATATATGATTCATCACTAAAAAGTACACTTAAGTGAAATAACAAAGGTTCTTTAAAAGAGCATTTAAGATCTTAGGTTTGGGATTTTGTTTGAACTTTTAGTACACAAATAAGAGGCCTTATATTGATAACAAAGAATAAAATAAGTAAGTATGATAAATATAGCTTGCACTTTCCCTCTTAAAAAACAGCCCTAGAAATTCCCTCAAGAGCAATGTTATGACTTTTGATCCCATGAATACAATCATGCTTAAAGATAAATTCTGACATAAGTACTCTGGTGCTATGGTTAAAATTGCATACATCTAAGGAGAAATGTTGTTTCTAACCCTTGCTCCCCAGTTGCAAAACACTGCTTGTTTATTACTGCCACCTGCTGGCTCACTGAAATTCGCTCCAATAAATAAAAAATCTACATACATCCACTATTGAGCTTGGTTTATTTCACTCCTAGGTCTTTATAGGTTTTAGGAAAGTCTGCTACAGATTTGAAATTGGTAAGTAACCAGTTTCATGAGAAAGTTCATATATAGTCAATGAAATATGAGGAAGACGCACATATGGAAATAAAAATTGCAACCCTACCTCCTAGAGATAACTGTGGTATACTGCCTTCGACAATACACCATCATGTCATTTAGTGTTCTTTCACACTTAAAATATATGGTCATAATTGTACATCATCTGATTCTCTTTTATTGGCTATATTATGTTAAATCATATATCAGTTTATTTTGAATACTTGGAGTTTTAAAATTGCCTTTATAGTCGGGCCTGGTGGTGCATGCCTGTAATCCCAGCACTTGGGAAGCTGAGGCAGGAGGATACTTGCAAGTTTGAGACCAGCCTGGGCCACAAAGTGAGCCCAAGGCCAGCCTGAACGGCATAGTGAGACTGTCTCAAAAAGACAAGGCCTGGGGATTTAGCTCAATGGCACAAGCACCTGCCTGGCAAGCACGAGGTCACAAGTTCAATCCCTGGTGCCGCCAAAAAAAAACCCAAAAAAATTGCCTTTATTTGATACTTATATAGGGTAGTAATATCCTGATTTGAAAACGTTGGCCTCAGTTCTGATCGTTGCATGGAACTAAGTCAAAATAACACCCCTCAATAAAGGGACATCAAAATAGGAAGTTTTCTGATCTACACAGCCAAGTGCACTTCCACGAGTCTACAACAATTCATGCTCCCTCAGAAGCACTACTCCCCTATGCTCTCATCACTAACACCTTTCATACGCTCTCCATAGCTATTCCACTAATATTATGAAGGAAAACAGGACGCTGACAACATTTATATTTATCGCATTGAGACTGAACAACTCTTCTCAAATGTCTACTGGCTATTCGTCTTTCTGCATTTCTAAAATGTCTTAGATCCATTAGGTCAGGTTTTCTATGAGTTTGTATCATCATAAAAAAGAAGAGTAATACTTTTTTATCTATGTTGCAAACACTTTATCCAGTTCTGTACCATATCTCTCTGTCATATTTTAGCAACAGATATTTTCAATATTGGTTTAGTGAAACAAATTAGCATTTTCCTTCACAATTTTATTGGCAGTTTAATGCTTAGCAATTACTCCCTCACTCTTAGCAGCAGCCATTATTTTATTTAGTGATTATTTCCCCATTTTGTTTTCCATACAAGAAGACTGCACTCAGTTGCTTTTGCTTTAGAATTCATCCAATTACCTGCATGAGAAGAAAGGCTGATCTACAGCTTCATAGTACAAAGGAAGCCACACAGCAATTCTTCAAAAGTGAGTATGTCTGTATGCCTTTTTTGTTTGTGGCCTTGAACCTAAAGTCTAAAAACGCTTTTCTTATTCTTGCCCAATAAGAACTTCACAGTGTAGCAAAAATATTACAAACAGAATTTTTTAGAGACAATGGAGAAGCCCATTTTGCCTAACTCTAGAAGACTTACAGTAGTACCTCAATTTAGGAACATTTGTTTGCAAACAATTTGGTTGGCAAACAGAAGCATTAGGCAAAATTTTGTTTTTGTTTACAAACTCTGCATTGGGTGCCAGACATGATTGTGGCCATTTCCCCCACACAAACACAAATATGCCCATCTTTTCCAAAATCATAGAACAAATTAAGTTCACGACCAACGCATCACTGTATTTGATTTAAAAAGAAAAAGGCCAAATGTTAAAACAAGATTAGTGAAATAGTTCATGCAATTCCTGTATATTCCAATGCACTAAAACTAATACATTATTGATGAAATGTATTCAGTCCTATGTGCCAGCTTCTCTGTCACCGGGTTACCTTTGTGCAAATTTTAACTCAGTCACTTAGTGATTATGTGACTTTTGACCAATTCTCTAACTCTCTTTGTAGATTGGGGAAGGTACTGATGGCACCTACCGCATAGAGATGCTGTGTAGACAGCCTGTGTGTGCGCAGGTGTGTATCTCTGCCTGTGTATGAGATGAGAACAATTCCCCTCCTCCATTATTGTTATTATTATTATTGTTATTATTATTATTACTATTTCTTGTTTCTTCCTGTTTTCTATTCCACTAATTTTTCTAAATTAGATTTTCTACCATGATTAAAAACACGCTCCCTTCAGAAAGATATCTGGGGATGTACTTCCATCTTCATATTTATGATCATTTTAAGGACGCAATGAATTTGCACAGTGGTACCATTAAAGTACACTACAGACCGAGGGTCACAAAACTCAGCGAACCGCAACAGCAACCATACAGGCATTTCAAAGGAATAAAAATATGACTGAATACATATTTTCTTGCTACAGCAATTGTAAAGCCTGAGTTAAGATTAATAGCATGGTGATTACAACTAACAAGAATTTATTCCCAATATAAAAACTGCAAAGGCATCAGAACTTAAATATTCCATAACCCAAAAATCACAGGTATGTAAGATGTTAGATACATTCATTAGATTACTTTAAACATTTCACAATTTATTTGTATATTGAAGTATCATGTTATATACTGTAAATATGTGTGATTTCAGTTACCAATTTTACCTCAATAAAGCTGAGGATGGGACAAATGTAATACCATGGAAGAGGATTATTGCATAGTGAGGTCTGTGAGAAATGAGGGTCGCAACTGGCAGAAGACAGCGACTTAAGAAGCAGTTCAGACACTTAGCCAATGTCATGGAAACTATCTGAGGCTCCAGCTAAAGAGAATGGACCCAATATACCTAAATCCCTCCAAAACACCCACTAAAATGAGAACATAAAAGTTTGTGACGACATGACGTGAGAGTGACAGAACAAGAACGGAGAATAAAACTTTGGAAGCAGTAAGTGTGAGCATATGTGGAATCTGATTCTTGTCACCTAAAGAAATGAGACCCTAAGCAGGCTTCACAAAACTAGGGTTCGCTTTCCCAAATCTCAAAACTTGCAAAAACGTCCCACCCCATCTGGAAGTGGTGCCTGTGCTTCACATGCATGTGGTTTCTGCTAGTCCTGACACCCTCAGTTCCACTCTCGTGAAAGAAATTACCACCTCGGCAGGTAAGGGTGGTGGAGATGGTGGGTGACCTCCGTCCTGATTACTGTAAAATCCATCTTAGAGGTTGGGGTGAGACATCTCTAGGATCTGTTAAAGGGCTTTCAAATAATATGTTCATTTTTAGTCTCTTTTCACCAAATCATTCCAGCCTTTGCCTGCCAGTTATCAGCTTGACTGCCAAACTGTGACATGAGGCAATCATGGGTGGGTGGTAGAGGGGCCTGGAGAGTCTCAAATTCAATATGGTAACTTCCCAACCCCTAAGATTGGAACAATTTGCTCAGAAACATAGCACCCTGTATGAGCTTTCCAGAGCTGCTATAACAAATTACCATTCACCGATGGGTTAAAAATAAATTTATTTTTTCACAGTGTTATAAGCTTACATTGGAATTTAAAAATTGAATGCTCCTGAATGCTCCATGCTCTCTTCTTGTAGCCTCCAGAGGAGTCTTCTTCCTTGTCTCTTGCAGCTTCTGGTAACCCCAGGACCTTTTTGGTTTATAGCAATTTAAATCTTAGCTTTTGTCTTCCATGACCCTCTTCCTCTGTGTTTCAGTTTCTGCCTTTTCTCAAAAGAACACCAGTTATATTGGATTAAAGGGCCACCCCACTCCAGTATGAGGTCATTTGAACCACAGTAATTAAATCCATAGTGATCATATTTCTGAAGAAAGTCACATTCTGAGGTACTGGGGTTAGGATTATGACATATATTTGAGAGAAATCACAACCCATAAAAAAGACACTGATGGTGAATTAAAAATAATATGAAAACATTAGGGAGGGAGAAAGAAAATGGAAAAAGTAGAAATATGAATAAATTAAATAAAACTTTTCTTTCTTGAGTTTTGAAATTGATGACTGCAGCAAACATTGCAGCACTGTATAACATGGTTCTTAGAGTACATCAAGGAAGTATTTGAGACAATTACAGGGGGTAAATAAATGGTACAAAGTAAATAGGCTCACAGGGAGATAAGGCTTACATGTTGCACTCCAACTAGTAAAACAAATATTGGCATCAGTAGGTTTTGTCAAGTAACATATTCATAAGTTTAATAGATAGTATAAGTACTAAGATATAATATAGGAAAAGATATATTCGAAGGCACTCTATATAAATCAAAATGGAATTCCGTAAAAATGTTCAAGTAACCCAAAAGATGGCAGGAAAAAGGTAACAGAAGAATAAAATCATCGAAGAAAAAGAAAGCAAAATAAAATGGCACACTTCAGGCTTATCATACAAATAGTTACATTAAATATATAGTCCAAATAAACTAGGAAAAGATAGTCCGGTAAGATGGATTTTAAAAAGGATCCAAGGAAGGGTTGCCCCTGTTGGTAGGATGGACAGTAGAAGGTGCAAATAGATATAACATATAAAAATATTAAAAAGCTTCTAAATCAAAATAACAGAGGAAACATTTTACTGTATTACCCACCATTCAGATCCTGGATGTTAATTCCAGATAAGTAAAACCTTGTGTTTTCATCAAAGCCTGTACACATTTGGATGCAGTAGCTTTATCTTTAGTAGTTAAAAGACTTAACAGCCAAAATGCCCTCCAGTAGTGACAAAAGGATGGTGACTACCCACCACCCACCATGGAATACCATTTGGAGATTAAAAAAAAAAAGACAGGAAACTATCGGTATTGCAATAACTTGGATGGAACACAAGGGCGTTAGGTTAAATGAAGAAAGCCAATCCAAAGTACTACCAGACCCCAGTATGTAAAATTCTTGAAGTAACAAAGCAATTAAAAGTAACACAGAAATTAAAAGCAAATTACTGGCTCCTGTAAGATGGTAGGAAAAAAGATGGAGATGAATACAAATGAATATACCCACTATCAATGGTACCAATCATACACATATGATTTTTGTTAGGATGGAATAGTTAAGCATCCTGACTACACAGCTTAAACAAGTCTACAATTGGGGCAGAGTAGTACAGAACTATGTATATGCCTCACAGCAAATCGAGTTTCCTTGTGTGGATGCTGTGCTGGATTTACCAAGGATGTAATGTTGGGTGGGGGGTAATGGGACAAAGACACACAGCACTTCTCGGCACTATCTTTGCAACTTCCTCTTAATTGGCAATTAATTCAAAATTTAAATAAAAAAATAGAAAAGGCCTTAAAAGGAGAAAGAAACCAATCAAACATCAGACATCTCTAAACAAACATGAAAGAGCAGTAAAGGGAGGTCCCAGAAGAAACATCTGTAGCAGGCCTGGTCTGGAGCAGCCCGAGGGTGCAGGAGGAAATCTCTCCGAAGAGGAACCTGACCAATGCCAGAAGCATTTGATCACACTGCAAAGACTATTAAAAGCTGCGGGAAAGGTTAGAGATAAATTATTAAAAGCAGGTATAAAATAAAGCAAAGCAAGATGGAGGCATTATTGTGTCCAGAGCAAGGACAGGACATGGAATAAAGCACACAAAGGTGTAATAACGGGAACCTTCTGAGGCCAATGTCTCAACAGTATGAACACCGAGACTTCATTACTCACAACATCACGCCATCATTTCAGAAAGGAGAAAATATTATAAATCTGCACCCTGCAGGACTGAGTACAGAGACCTTAATCCCCATCTTCCCTTATAGTAAATCAGTAGATAACGTCCCAAACTGAAAGTAGTAGCGTAACTATATTGTTTGATCTAAAGAACAGAAGTGGTGTTGAGAGAACTGCGGAAAAGGGACTGCTCTTTTTCACAGTGAGCTTTGAAGGCGTGGTTCTTTC
>RJWT010013554.1:0-21687 GCA_004365215.1 Cuniculus paca | reverse complement strand
ACCAAGCCGAGAATGGAGGGAACACCTGAAATATCACAAATGCTGATCTCTACCAGTTTTCCTGAATTTGAGTTCTCCCATGTGCTAATTCAAAGCCTCAGGCCTTCCTTTGTCTATATCTTTAAGCTTTTTAATTTTTTAAAATGTATTTTTTATTTTTTGGGGGGGTGTCAGTGGTTGAATTCAGGGCCCTTTGCATGCTTGGTAAGTGCTCTACTCTGAGCTATGTTCCAAACCATTCCTATCCCTCATTGGTCCTCAAAGACCTCTTTATTTGGCGGGTACAGAGGAAGAGACATCACAGGAAAGACTCATTTTTTGACCAGTGCGACTCAGGCATGATGTGTATCATCCCTGCTCTCATCTTTCTGAGTTTTTTCGTCCAATGAATACTCCTTGTGGCAAGAGATGCTGGGCGGGTTGCGTAGTCTAGCTGTGAACCACTGAAAACTAAACAGCTTTTCATAAACACATGGCTTTCTCAGTTACACATACATAGGGTATAGTTAAACATGATCAACTTGTAGAGTTAAAATAGGACCAGTTCATGGAGGACATTTTCTTTGACAGTTAAGACTCTCCCCTGAGGAAAGGGATGATCTAGGTATAAGGAGACAGGATTCAGGATTGAGCATGATGCCTGAGTGCCTGCTAGAAGACTCCAGAATGGATTCAGCTTGATACTTTAACTGCTTTCAAACTCATTAGCTTATGGAAGAAAAAAAACTCAGAAAGAAAACAGGCTGTTCCACACTTTGTGTGTCAATCGGTTTCCTCCAGGATTTTTTGAGGCAAGCTGCAACGATGATTAGAAAGACAGATTCTCCTCTCTCTCTCTCTCTCTCTCTCTCTCTCTCAAAGAGAGCTGTGACATTTTCAGTCCACACAAAAAGTCAATTCTTCAGTCACATGGCTCCTGCAAAAATGGTGATCTACGGGCCTCAAAGCACAATAGCAGTGTTTTGCTTGGTGAGAATTGTGATTAGGTTTGTACCCTCACACTGAATCCTGAATTTTGCTTTCCTCAGAAAGACACTGATTTATCACTTCTCCCCACCTCACTGATGCTATTAATATTTAGTGGTAGCTTCATTTGAGGAAGGCTTATTTTGCTTGGACTTTAGAAGAACAGCTGGCCATATAAATGTCTGCAAGATGGACAATGCATGGGTTGACTCTCAAAGAGAATGGTGTAACTTTATCTCTGCTGTATCTTAAGCACATTGAAAGAAATCTCAAATCATAGAGTGCCTCCCAGGCAAAGGCGGGCAGCAGAAGAATTTATGCCCATTTCTAAAGGGCTTATATTTAACTCTCATCTTTGGGAGATTTGTGTTGGGAAATGACTAAGCATGCTCTGTGGAAAGCAAGCATTCGCTAAGGAGAACATGTTTTACAGCAATGTTTTGGACTTGCTGGCGTGGGGACCTTGTAGAAATGAATCAGCACACCCTGAAAGTACAGCTCTCTGCTTCCTCACGTGTTTCATCACATTAAACAAATATTTGCTCTTGCCTGTCATGTGCAGGGACTCATGCAGGCTGGGAAGATACATTTTGTTCCTGTTGTCACATGAATTAGTCCGATTGATGGGGCAATATGTTGAAATTGCATGAAATGTTGCATGAAGATACTAATTGCCATATTTAAAAGGCTGTCAGTGGATGGCAAATAACCATCACTTACTCCACTCTGAGTGGTGAAAAGGATCATGGAAGGAAATTTGGGCTCAGTAAGCAAACATTTCAATTGGCTTTTGATGTTTTTCCCAGGCAGAGGAGTGCCTGGGTGAGGCATCTTTGTGTATGTTATAGTACTTTAGAATATCTGGACTTTAGGGACATTTGTTTAATTGTATTAATTCAAGAAATACTGAATACTGAGTTTTGTAATATGTTTGTGAGCAAAGCATACACCATGATTGCCTTTGAGAGTTTGTCATCTTTTGGCAAATAATTATTATTTTTTAAAGTTGACTTGAAATTAAACTTGGTAAATGATGTTCTCAAATCAAATTCACACACACACACAAACACATATGGATTGACAAATACTATGAAGACAACCCAAGCATATTTGAGTGTGTTTGGAAAAGTTTCCAAAGTATAATGAGAAAAATGCTTTGATAAAGGTAATGACTTGCTTGAGGGTGAGAAAACAAAAAATGTGAACAGGACTCAGTGACCAATAGGTTGAAAGACAGCGTTCGTGCAGATAAATCTGGAAAGACATGACTGGTGTCAGTTACATGTTGGACATTAGAGACGCTTGATTTCTGGGTATTCACTGATTTCTCCTGGTCTGTGGAGAAATATTGAAATTATTTGAGCAGAGGAGTGATGTGGGCAAAGCTAAACTCTTATCAGATCCTAAATGTTGCACATAACTATAATTTACTGACTGCTTCTAATGGTACCTTGTATTTCAAAGCTTTTACTACATGCAGCTAAGTTTTGATAAACTAAATATTGCCTGGGCATAGTAGGTCTCTGTTATAATTAACTATGTCACAAATAATATTCAGTGTAATGAAATGCTGTTATGACATGGCCTTTTGGCATCTGTTATAATTTGGGAATAATTTTCAAACGCTCTATTTTTATCAAAACAGAAAATTTTGAATGCCTCTTGAAATGCTAGGATTGTGCAAAGGCACTTCAGGAAAAATACTCTTAATATTCAACTGGAATTTTATAGAACATGACTTTAAGCTAGACTTTTAGCTAGAATCCCGAATACAGACTGCTTTTATTTTCATAATAGCTGCATTTATTCTTAATCGTTTCATAATAATTTGCAACTCGTATTATAAAAATACATTTGAACTTAATTTAAATGCTTGTTTTTGTCACCTAATGTATATTAATGCTTCTTATTAATATTTCATGTGAAAAAAAATATTGGTGTTGCTGCCAAAGCAACTTGAGAATTCCTGGAGTCAGGTACCTGCGTCTCCGTGGAGTTCCCTGTCCCTGGTACATTTGTCACCATGTGTCTCCGGAAAGCTGCAGTGCTGGTTGGCCCAGTGCCACCTCCACCCCTAACTCTTCTTTGCAGCTCAGAAGATTGATAAACCCCAGGCTGCTTTTCTAGACTCCTGGTTGCCAGGGTTCTGGTGGATGGGTTCTGCAGGTAGGATGTGCTAGAAGGCCAGAGGTAAGGCAGCCCGGCCCAACTGCAAGGCCCTGCTTGGGGATGCGGTGCCTATCCAGGGCATCTCAGTGACAAGCCAACAGTCACACTGGCGCCTGCCTCACACCAGAGCAGGAATTGCTTCCTGAGCTCTGAGGAATCCTCCACATTGGTGCTTGGCCACTCCTTTCTTCTTTCTGCTCTTGCAGTTCCTCTGATTCCTTTGTGATGAGCCCCTCCCTTTACATTCTGTTCTCCTGGGAATACTTGAGTGATTTTTTAAAAAATTCTGTCCACACACTGATAAAGGATATGTCTGAGTCTGGTTTTCTGTGGGACTTTGCACAGTGAGGGAAACAGACTGCACATTTGACATCATACACTAGGGTACGTTGAACTTAGCAGGCAATATGCTAGCTTCCATTCATAGGTCCTCCTCCTCTATCCTACTGCAAACTCTACACAGGCATTAAAACTTCTCACCTTTTATTTACAGAGCCCATCCTCCTGGAACTTACTGATGCCTGGCAGGAGCTCTCAAATGAGATCCGTGGAACTGCACAGGAAGATGAGGGCTTGGTGTTTTCAAGGAGTTCACAATTTCATAGGGAGAGGTGAGCTGTTACCTAATACTCTTCCTTTAAGTCTTCTTTCTTGCATGTGTGATCTATTTAGTCAAATACTATATTCTCATAGGCTGAAAAATTGACATAAATCGTAAAGAACAGAGAGAGAAAACTAATTCAGACAGAAGTAAGTAACAATGCATTTTAAATGTCTTTATAGGAAAGTCTCAAATCTCATTGGAAGAGCACAGAGTTTGTGCAAGAAAACCTTTTCTTCTAGATTTTCACAAAATGTCAAGACATAAATGTGCCCTTTTTGATGTGAGCTCAGCCTCTTCCATTATAAGGGCTCCATGCTTGGTATCACTGCTGGCTTCTAGGATGAGATAAAAGGTTGACTATGTGTTATTCTTATCTGCCTCCATGATGGAATTTATTTCAGTGACGTTGACTGTAAAATCAAGGCTTGGTCATTTGCACCACTCTATTAAAGACATTATTAACAACAGATAAGCTCTCAATTTTCCTGACTAGATGGGCAGGTGTAGGAGACACTTCAATAGTTATTTCTCATCATGTTCTAAGACTTGCAAAGGTAGCAGATACACAGTGAGCATAAGGATGTTATAGAGTGCCATTCTTTAGGTATTCGATGACAGATATAATTGTGGTAACACCATCAAAGACAGAAACATCAAAAAAAGATGATGTAATTTCATCAACAACACATTTTTCCAACTATAAAATATTATTCCAATGGAAATATTATTTTCCTTCACATAAACATCACATGCCTGTATTCATTTTCACCACGTATTTTATTATAGTTGTTTATTTAACTGTGTTTTACTGGGTTTAGGCTTAGACACCAATGTCTTGATTTTAAAAAATCACTTTTAAACATTAGGTGATGTTAACTTCACTTTGCTTTAGTAAAATTTCTTAAGACTAGTGACACTTCTTCAGACGTTATAGAAGCAGACAGTTCAGTACTACCATATAACTGGTTGTTTTATCCTTTTTTGAATTTTACATGCGTTGAGAGTTTCACTTCTAAAACTCGTAATTCGCCCTTACTATCACTAGACCTGGCCACAGTTCCCCCGCGTTACACCTCCCCGGGCCTCACAGAAAACACTGAGACTGTTTGTTTTCTCCAATCTCTAATTGATGGGTTCGAGAGGAGAGAGACTGCTAAGAGATTAAACTGCTGGGGGCTTCTCCAGTTAGATCATGCTGTCGTGTTACACACCCAGGTGAAGTGGACCAGCTCATTTTCTCCTTCAGGAATGATCCAGGCAAACAGAACCAGTCCTGATGGTACCAGTTGGAAGTGTGTATATTTTATCCATGGGTTCTGGTGAAGTTTTGCATAAAGCCAGGGAATTCCATTTCCTCCACAAAGGAGTCAGATAGTAGTTCAATGTCTTGCACCTTTGCTTTTTTTTCTTCTTCTTTTTCTAGTAATTCTGAAGCAGGGAACACATCGGAAGGATCCAGTGGCTTGGCATCTCTGAAATAAAACATGAATGTGGGAGAACCTGACTGGAAAGGAGATTTCTTATCCAACTCAGTGACTTCACTTCAAACTGTGATTTAAAAAAAATCAGTAAAGAAGTAGAAATAGAAGTGTTTTTTAATAAAGTATATACTTTCCCCAATAATTATATTACTATAGATGAACCCCAAACAGACAAATGTTAATTCGAGACAGTTCCTAGGGATGGGAGACCCCAGACTTTTGGTTCATAGCATTGTTTCTAACCACTTCATGCACCTTACTGACCACACACCAACCCCTCACCCACCTTCCAGGGAGGCCAAGAGGCCAGCAGGGTGGTTGCTGAGGGCTGTGGGCTGGTTGTGCTGTGCTAACTGAAGTGCACAGGGGAGGGAGAATCAAATCGCTCCCTGCCAGCTCCTCCACCTTTGGGAGAGTGACAAGCCCCGGAGGCAAGGGAGCTGGAGGTGGCTGAAGTCGCGCTCACCTGGCAGGTCAGGAACCCAGGCTGGCTACACGGAAAGCCTGTGGTGTCCACGCACGTGTGGCTCACACCTCCCTCCCTCCTCCTCCACAGTCACGCCATCATCCATCCGTACTAGTACTCCCATCAGGAGTGGCGGAGGGAGGGGTGCGTTTGCAGACTTGGGTGCTGCACCTCGATGCGTTGAGCCAGAACCGCTGCCTCGGAGCCCTGGCCTGAAGACAAAGAAGGAAACAATGAGAGCCAAGACCTGAGGCCGTGCTGCCCGCCCGCCGCAGCCCAGGCCCAGACCTCTTTGCTCCCTGGCTGCTGCACCACTGAGCCCTGGGAAACGCTCCTCTGAGAGGGAGGGTACAGGGACCCTGGCAAACACATCCTCATCTACTTTGATCTGCAAATTTCTCTGCAGATAGAAGTACCAATAATGACAGGGAACAGTTGCTTGATGATGATAAAAATTAATTTGTGCAGCTATCAAAAATATCACCCATGAAATAATTTCAGTGCGAATAAATTGTATGAAAAAGAGCCATATGCAAATACATTCTTATCTACCATGTAAAAAAGACTTGGCTACCCTCTACAGTATGGATCCTTTTCCTCTTTTAGGTAAGGTGACCAAATAAAATAAGAATTCTTAGGTTAGAAAACTCTGAGCTTTCAAAATTTCCTTTCTAATTTAATACCCTTCCCCCCAAACACATCATTAGCCTTAAAATGTAAAACCTTTCTCTGAGCTCTAAATAGAAGTTAAAAATAACCTCTCACTCCTAAAAGCCTCGGATCCCACCTTGTTTCCAATCAGCCTTGTGGAGTGACTGCACAAGGTTACACAGATCTGACTGATTCATGAATATCATTTTTTTGGTTTTGTTTTAATTGAAACAGCAACATTTAGGTTCCACCTTAACAGTGCACCTTAAAAGATTATCTCGGTTATTTCACAGGCACCGAGCCGGCACTAATAGTCCAAGGCAGATATTGAAAAGCAGCACAGGGCCAGGCAGATCTATTAGAAATTCCCATCCACGCGCCTCATACATATTGATTTCTGACACCAAGCAGCAGTGAAAGGCCCCGTGGGAATAATATATTTAGCAGGGTTCGCTGGGAGGAGGTCACAGAGTGCATACAGATTAGCTGCTGAGGACCAAGGCACTGGGGTTGGAGCCAAACGCTAGATTTTATATCATTTTAATCTGAACTTTTATAATCCTTTTAGTTCTTCTTTCTCTGGAAGGCAGAGAGAAGGTTCCTTCACACGGATCACGCATCTTTTTCTTTATTCCTCCTATAAATGTGCAAATGCCGTTGTAATGGGAAGGAATGTTCCTGGCATATAAGCAGCAGAGCCCTGGCCAGATTTGCTTTTATAAAGGGTGGTCAATTCAGATGAAGACATCTTTATTTAAAGATGCCTTTCTGTGGGGGAGGGCAAATCACCCACCCGGATCTCCAGGGTTCAGTTAGAAGCAAGAGGAGAAGTTGCTCTCATCCAGAGTCCTTCCTCCCCTCCCCCTCACTCTGACACCAGGGTTTAATTGAGCAGAAGTTGCGTTTATACTGTTACCTCCATGAAAACAAAAATCTAAACATTTTTTTAATTACCTTTCTGATGGGTAGGGAATGCCTGCTCCTGACGCTAAGCGGTGTTGTGACTGTATCAGATGAAAGTGTCAGAGGAGAGTCAAACACGCATTTGGGAGAAGGCAGAGATGCCAGTGGTGCAGAGACAGAGGTTAGAGTGGCCACACTTTGAGAGGGGTGAGATCCATTCAGACAACAAAGGGAAGGAGGAGGGTTCGCTCAGCAGACACAAAGGCCTATTGTCTTCCCCTAGACTACGTTCCAGTATTAGGTGTTCTATAAAAAGTTCTCGTGATTACTAATAACCAGAATAGCATAACTACATCTGGGTAGTTATACAGGCTTTATGAACCTACCTTATTTTTTCTCCAATCTCATACCAGCACAAAAGACGAGAGAGTGGGTAGGGAGAACAGAGTAAGAAGAAAACAATCAAGATTTATTCTTGAAAATATAAGAATCGTCACAAGGAAAATATGAATTTGGGTTTTGTTTTATCAATAAGATTTGTTTTACAAAAAGAAAAAAGGTAATTAAAGCTTCCAATTAAGACCTGAAATTTTCCTTGTCAGATTATTTCACTAAAATAGATCAAATGTTTGGATTAGTTTCTCAGGCCTGTCTCCAAGGTTATGTGCTAAGTTTCTGTTTTCTAATATGTTCGAGCTGAGGACAAGCCAATGAAAGAAGGGCATTCAGTTTGGAGGAGGAGGGGGCGGTGCAAAAAGAGAAATACAACCTCAGATTCAGTTTTTAAAACTTGGGAAGCTGTGTGAAAATGTGTTTTTGGAAAGAGCCCTTTGTTAGGAATGCTTGGCTGGATGCTGCCTACAAACCAGACCTAAGCATACACAGAGCAAGCCAGAATCATTTTGCCTTCTACTTTGTTTCTTTGTGGGATTGCATGTGTACTGAGTCAGAATAAACAGTGGTTCTTTTTAGCAACTAGAGACACTAAAGGATTAAGTACCTGGATGTGGAAGAGCCTAAAACCTCTCACTCAGACCACCAAAACACCCAAATTAAAGAAAGCAGGTGCAGGGGATCCAGAGGAAACTGTATCCAGATAGATTATTTGATAATGAGGTAGCTAGCTAGTTGAACCAAAATAGTGGGACTGGGCAGAATTTAGACTGTCCTGCCATTAGAAATGGAAAGAGCATGTACGAGTATCTGTACTGGTGGGCTCGTGTTAATTTTCTACTGCAATAAAACAAAGCATAACTTTTGGCTCAGTCAGTCATGTTGCAGGTCAGGGTGGACAATGCGATAGGTCCATGATGAACAAGAGAAGGTTGAGGTAGAGCTTGGCCAGTGCAGGTACCAGGCACTCAATCATGAGTCTGGTCTCTTCTTGCCTTGTTTTCCCAAGTGGGAAATGTGCGTGCTACCCCAACTCTTACAGAAGTGACCGTCTCCTGCTGGTCTTTGGTTGGGCATCGTCTTTGGTTTGGGAAAGCGTGTCGGGCTGTTTCCCGTCTGGGAGCTTGAGGAAAGCCTGGGCTAAGTGAAGACGTACTTGGCTCAGTGCAAATTTTGAAGAAAGGGAGAGCAGTGTGCAAAAGCAAACCCTTTATCACACCTGTAAAAGCTTCTCTTCAACAAGGACAAGGAGACCTTGAGTATAACATCATCTACTTTCCCCAGTGCTCAGCACGTTTCTTAATTTTCTTGGACATAGATGTTAGTCAATAACATGGGTTAGCTTGAATAAATTATATTAGACGGGAGTTACACCGGCAGGACACCAACCAGAAAGTAATTGGAAAAGGCAAATAAGACAAAAGAAATAGCAAGTGATTCATTCTACACTCTGTCTGCAAGGTGCCCGGCCTTTGCTGATTGCATCCCTCTGCACTGGCCCTGGATGGCATCAGGTGGACACTCAAGAGTCAGATGAAGAGGCTGAGTTTTGCCCGAAGTGGGAGGTGCACATTTTCCTACTAGAAACGAGCTAAGGAAAGTGCACGGCACAGGCAGTACAGGTACTGATGGTTGATCCTTTGAGTTTGACGAGTGTGCCACCACCCAGGTGTCACTTAACAGTTTACTTTCCATTTGTCACCCCAAGCCAACTACATATCTCATATAATCCTAACCAGCACCAAACCTGCCAGCAATCTGTTCTGATGAAAGCACAAAAGTGGAGCATTACCTCTCTTCCTTTGGCAGCTCTGAGCTTGTTTTAGTAGATGAATTGCTTATGAGGGTGGGGGTGTTATTCTCCTGAAATTTGTAGCAACAACAACAACCACAACAGAATCTTCTAAAAAGAATAAAACAATAAACCTTCACGTGTTCGCGCTCCTTCAGATAAGTTAGCCTTCCTCCTGGGGGTACACGTGTTATACAGGGACAGTGCTCCTAGATGTTGCTGAAACCCTGCATGCAGGGGTGAGGATGAGGGCTTTAGGGGGTCACTGAGGCTGGCTGGACTCCTACCAGCATTTAACCCAGGTCAGAGGAGGCTTCACCCTGCTGTCCCTTGTTTGTCATGCCTGCTTGGTGACTCAGAAGCTGTCCTGGGACTGAGCTACTGCAGAAATGTGGGTCTCTGGAAAGCATTTCCCGTGGGGAGCCAAGTCAGAGTTTTGGGGCCACGGACTGTACTATCTAATCTTGAAAACCCTCATGTGAATTATTTATGGGAAATCTTCACGTCAGTCTCAACGAGATGGGGGGTGGAATTTTGGGGGGTGAGACTGGAAAATGGAACACCTGATTCCGATGCAATTAAAAGAAATTAAGTGATAGAATTACTCTTAAAATTAACTGGACTCGCAGGCCGACTGGCTGTGTTAAATATTTCCTTTATCTTCGCGAAGAGCTTAAATATAATGGGCCATGTGTGTGAGGAAGGAAAATGTGGAGGTTTTATAAACCCAGAATGTAAACTGCGTGTGTGTGGTCCACAATTGTACATTCTGACAATGTCCACAGTGAAAGGGTGAGGTTCCCGGAGAATATACAGATGCCTTTGTGAGCCAGGAACAGGGAAAAAGTCTCTTTGAGTTGGGGGCAAAAACATGCATTTACTTTCAGTGGAAGTAGACACACTTAAACCCCCGCTGAGCGCCGGGGAGGGGCCGGATGAGCTGTCTGGAAAGCATTTTCTCTGTCTTTATAACGACAGAAATCCGAGGCGCGCATTGTGCGCGGGGACGGGAGGGTTCTGCGGTGCGGGGAGCGCACGGGGCGCTGAGAAAGGCTTAATGCGCTCTCATTAGAGCAGGAAGGGGCGAGGGCGGGAGGCGCCTTGGGGCATGGAGGCAGCTCGACCACTCCGGGAAGCCTTACAATCTGATGCCTTCTCACTTCAATTCCCTCAGCCCCCTAGCTTTACATAGCTCTTTCCCAGACAGTTCAGGAAAATGCCTCCCAAGCCCCGTGTAGAGAGAGCTGTGTTGTACATCCTGCTTGCAGTTTAACGGTTTGTTTGCTTGGCCCTTTTAAGTATTCGCTCCCTTCCCGAGCTGCCTGGACAGACCTCCTTATGCACAGGAGAATCAGAGAGCAGGAGTGCCATCTGATCAGCCAGGAAACCTCGATGCTATCTGAGTTATTAAACTCTGCAAAGCCACCGGAGTGCAAATTCTGGCAGGAGCAGCGGAGGGGGCTCTATAATTCAGCTTTTTTCCTAGCTGGTTTGATAACCATAATCTACCAGACACATTTACTTTTGTTTCATTTTATTTTTTTAGTTTGAATCTTTTCTAATAGGAAACCAAAAATGATGCTTCTGTTCTTCCTTTTTTAAAGGAACATTTCATTTGTGATTTAACCCGGAATGAAGATAACCTTACAAGGACTCATCTTGTGTTGGGCAAGACGGTGCGTCCAGAGCCAAGAAATGAGCTGAGGACAGCTATGTTTTCCAGCGTACACTGTTGTAAATAGCTGATGATTGCTTTTGTTCATTTACTACTATGCCTCCTAAATGGACCATTGGCATTTTCCCCATAGAAACATAGCTGGTAACACTAATGGTCTGGGTTTCCCAAAATAGAATAATAACTAAGGAGAAATGTAAAACTACTCCAACCCGTTTCTTCCTTTAGTTGGGAAATCTTCATTTACTCTAAAAAACTTCCTCCTTAGAAAGAAACATGGCAATACAGATGCTATGTGTTCTAATGTAGACAAGCCACCAGCGTCGCTAGACGCTGCTTTATGAGGCCGGCGAGGTTGAGGACTTTTTTAGGTAGGTGCTCGTTGGAATTACCCTTACTGTAACTGCCTACAGTGAAACAGGGAGGAGTTTCCAGCCTTGGTTAACTATAATAGATTCGGCAAAATGGATCAGGCAACCAAAACATATTTCATGTTCAAAACCCAGAGATTTTTTCCTCTTAACTTACGACCCCTCTAAAATTCTAGTTTAGGGAGTAATTAAATAAGAAATGCTTTAAAATTATTTTTTTATTTGCACATGTTTGAGATACATAATGTTTACATTCCTTGTGTGGAATTGGTATGTATCTTAATTCCTGTTTTGATCTCTTTTTCTTCTCTTCCTTTCTGCCCACCTCCATCTCTTGAGCCACCTTCCCATTTGAAAAAGATCTATCTCCTGACTTCCTATTATCTATCTTTTACTTTGCTTTTTATAATTGGGTTTCTCTTACAAGAAAAAGCATGTGACATTTAAGTGTATGTGTATGATTTATTCTACTTAAAATTATGGTCTCAAGGTGTATTCATTTTCCTACAAGTGATTCAAGTTTGCCTTTCTTTATGGCAGAGTAATATTCCATGGTGCATAAATACCACATTTTTGGTATCTCTTCATCTGTAGGCTGCCTTTTTTGAAGGAGAGGGATGACAATGCATTCCAAACTGAATAAAAGTGCTGAAATTTTTTAATCAAAATCATGTCCATATTATAACTGTACTACTGACCAATGAGAAGTTTATCAGTTTGAGAAAGAAGACAACTATTTAGTCTTACTAATTAGAAATGAGCCTCCACGCTTACTAGCTCCTGGTCACAGAAGTATAAATTCTAAGTTTTCTGCAGGACGACCATTTTGAGTGTCTTATTACGAAAGCAGTTGAATAGTATCAGAGTGCGTCACTCTACTTTCATGGAGTCATTAATACTTTAAGTAAAGTTTGTATCCGTTTAAATAACCATCATGTCACCAAAATAGCTCCCTATATACTTGTGCTTGAACTAGCAAATAGATATGTTTGCATGACACTACTATAACATATTGCCTATATCTTGCCTCTTTAGAGTTGAATATTGCTATTAGTTGATTGTGTTAAACAGGAACGGTTTTGATTTTTTTTTGTTGTTTTTTTTTTTTTTGCGGCACCGAGGATTGAACTCACGACCTTGCGCTTGCCGGGCAGGCGCTTAGATCGCTGAGCTAGATCCCCAGCCCTGGTGTTTTTGAGACAGGGTCTCACTATGCCTTTCAGGCTGGCCTTGAGCTCACTTTGTAGCCCAGGCTGGTCTCGAACTCACAACGATCTGCCTGTCTCAGCCTCCCGAGTGCTGGGATTACAGGCGTGAGCCAACACGCCCGGCTCGTTTTCGATATTTTAACAGAACAGATTCTATAGTTTTCATGGTGTTGCAGTTTTTACATATTTACTCTGAACTGAATATAAAAAAAAGATATTTCTGTGTTCATTTTAACATCTTCCAAGGGAGTATAATCTGTTTGGATTCTAATTTTCAACATTAGAAATTGAGCAATTATTCTTGTTTCTGCATTTTCAGAGAAGATGTTAAATAGTAGTGCAGTAAACATTTCTTTTACCCAGTTATCTCAACCAAAAAAAAAAAAACAAAATAATAAGTAAAAAATGTTCTAGGCCAAGAAAGGCAGCATAGTTATCTTTCCTTTAAAATTTTTATTGCTGAATATATATTTATTATCCATTGATTCAGTGTAAAAGGCAGAATTTTCACTTTAATTTCTTTACAATAGTAATAATTACAGTTAATATTTGTTGAGAACCAAGTTCTATGATGAGTTTAGCATATGTTGTTTTATTTGGTCTATGTATTATACAACTTATAATTATCCTAATTTTAAGTTTGAGGAATCTGTGGCACAACTACATCAGATAATTTACCAAGATCATAATGCTTCTAATTAAGGCTGCCAGGATGCAAAGCAGGTCTGCTTTATTTCAAAGTTCTGTAAAGTATGTTGCATTGATTCTCTGACGCTTAGCAAATTTCATAAATCACCCATTTTGTGCTGGCCGTTAGTGTGACTTTTCTCAGAAGGTAAACAGAATTTTATCACTGATTGAATGAAGCTTTTAGCTAATCTACTCCACGGACAGCCTGTTCGTTTATTTATTGAAACAGGACTGAGCACCACGTCTGGCTCGCGTCACCTGTTCCAGATGTGACTGAGATTCCCTGTGTCCATCTCTGGGCAGGGTAGCACAAGCATTTCAAAAAGTGAACAAAGGGTTTTTGAAAGAATAATAAATGTTCTCGAGGAAATAAAGCAAGATGGCGTTCCCAAAAGCTCTCTGACATTGGCGTGATCCGAGAAGAATTCTGAGAAATGACTTCAGAGGAAAATTGGCGAGAGCTGATCATTGCAGAGGCTTCGAAGATAGAAAACATGCGCACTGGAAAGGAGATCGTGCAGGACTCTGCGAAGAAGTGGTTGGAATAGGTAGATTACCTCCTAGACGTGACAGCAACCATGGATTTCATTTTATGAGCAATGAGAGATCTCTGAAAGTTTTTGTGGGGGAATGCACAATCTGTATTATTAATATTTCAGGGAGCCTGTGTTACTGCTGTCTGAAAAATGGGTTGTTGCGAGTGTAAACACTAATAATTAAAAGCTTTATACACCCAAACGTGTGTCAAATTCCATCCTGTTGATTGTGGTGTACCATGATGTCACTCTATGTCATATTTTATTATAATCACGTAATAGTGGAGGTCTATGGGACAGTATAGCAAGGTTGTTAAAAGATTATAGTTGTGCAACCTTGGAAGTTTTACTAACTTCTCTGGGTCTGTTTCCTCATTTCTAAAAGCAGGATAATTATAGATTATACTGACCTAACTTGATTGAGTAGATATGCAGTGTAAATAAGTTTATTAAAGGCTCAGAGCAGTTCCTGAAATTCTGTAAACACTATAAAAGTGTTTGTTGAATACAATATAAACACATATGTGCATGGTTTCTCACCACTGGAGGACTGGAAGAACCTCTTTGTTTCTGTCTCTGTTAATCTGGATTCTTTTTTTGGCTAAACTCTCTGTTTTCTGTGGATCTCTTCCAAGTACCCCATGCCTATCTGGCCTAGAAATGCTCTTTTGTATACCAGCCTTCTCTGTGCAGATACATTTCTTCAAAGTTTCCATTAAACACCCATTTTTCAGATCACAGACCTTATGATGGATGGAAGGTTTACTTCCAGGATTGTGTGCAAAACTCCAGCTGCCAGCTTCAGTTGTGGCCCAGCAATGGCTGTGTGACTCCGCAGCTCCACGAGGCAGCTCCCCTGCCTTCCCCCTGGGTGCTGCTGCCCACGTGTTCTCTCCTACAGAGGGAACGGCTTAGTCTTCCACTGGGGGAGAGGGACAACACCTTGGTGAACACAAGTCAGCCTTTTGGCAGGGACTTTAAGGCTTACCATGAGCAAGGTATAATTCCCAACTCACTCACGTCACAACAGTCATATTTATAGAGAGCACACTGAGAGAAGTGAGCATTACAGTCCAAGGCCTGAGGTGACTCATTCTACGGCTGATACAAGTCCCCATCCCTCTCATCACACAGTGCTAAAAGGACCACAGGTGTGACCTGCTCACACACCTGTGCAGCCCAGCACAAGGACTGGTGAATCCTGGCCTACAAGACGCAATCCAAATTCTCTGGAATTTGATTTCTGTCTATTCTGCCAAGTTAGCCCTGACTATTCACTCTTTAGGCAGTGGGAGCCCTAGATTTTTTTTATTATCCCTGAACCTAGCTCCTTTATTTCTATGTAAGGCTCCTATTTTTTCTTCTGCATTGGCCTTTGTCATCCATTGGCTCTCTGTTCATATCCTGTCTTTCCTAGGAATTGCCATGTAAGTCTTTTCATTCTGCTGTGATCCCGCTAGTTCAGTGTCTTTATTTCATATTCTCCAGTCCCCGACCCATTCATTTGTCATAACTCTTAACACAGTTGAAAGCAAGGACATTCCAGGTGAGGGATGTGGCTTAGCTGTGAAGCAACTGCCTACTAGAATGTGTGGGGTGCTGGGTTCACTCCCACCGCCAAGATGAACAGAGAACAAAAACTCAATCCTTGAATAAGTACCTTCTTGAATACAGCATCTAACTCATTTTTAACAACTGAAAATTTAGTTAGATGTAGGAAGTACTCAGATTATATTTTTTTGAATAAGAAGTTGGGTACCTTAGCTCTCTCCTTTAGTAAATGTCTTTCTTAGAAGGAACACAGGGATTTTCCCATTAAACCACTTTTGGTCCATACAGACTTTATTTATTTATTTTTTGTTATTTTATAAGTATAAAAGGAGAGGGATTAGTAATATGGAATCTGCGTGTTGTGTACAATGAGGTCATATAGTATATAACCTGGGACTTGTTCTCCAGAAATTATGTACTTAAATACAACAAAATGGGGAAACATCAAAATCATAGTTTTGATGATTTTATACACACATACACAATTATAAAACTATCCGTTCAAATTATATTAAGGTGTACTTATATATTGGGCCACAAAAGGAAACAAAAATAAGGCATATTTTCATATATTTCACCTATTATCTCTCATATCATTTAGAATATATCACATACTGTAACTTTAATGAAAGAATGCCGGTGGTATTCTTTTGAATAGTCTAGACTTGGCAGTTAACGATTTTTCACTAAACATTGGGAAATACTTTTGTAAGTATTTGTAAGTATTTTGTAATACTTTCGTAAGTAAGTATTTTTGTAAATACTTTTGTAAGTATCTATCACTAATCATTTTTTAAAATTCACAATTCCAGGAATTTCAAGACTTTTGTCCTGATAATTAGTAAGGTTTGGGTATCAATTTATTTTAATTAAAATAATCAGTATTTTAAAAGGATGATTCAAAAAGTCACAATTAGCAGCTACTCCTTTTCAAGACTGTTCCCCAATAAAATGTAGCACCCACTGTTTAGTTGTATAACTTGGTGAAGCATTAGCCAAGATTTTTCTCATCCCTGCCTTTTTTTTTTTTGCAGCACTGGGGATTGAACTCATGACCTTGTGCTTGCCAGGCAGGCACTTAGGCCACTGAGCTAGATCCCCAGCTCTCATCCCTCCTTTTCTCAAACTTATATACAGACACCAAAATGATGATCATTCCTTTCCCTGAAGATAGAGACTTCAAGTATTTAAAGAATTAATTTTTCCAGACATAGGAGATATACAATCTTTATAGGATTTTTAAGGCTTGAGAGACAATAGGGACATGAATTTATAATTAGATTGAAAAGAAATTAGATGAAACATCAAATTATGTTTTTTATTAGTTTCATAAAGGAGGGTAAACAAATGGTATTTTTAAAAGAGGTGTTTGTATATAAATAAATTGGAAACAAGTTTAATAAACACCATTTAGTTGAAAACCAAAACCTTGTATAATTCCTTTTACATAGCTTTTTACTTATTTTTCTGTCTTCAAGGGACTGCATGTAATTTTACTCATTGTGAAGTACTGCCCTTTCAAGTAAGTATTGATAAAAGCACAGAGGGTGGACCAAATTACTTCAAATGATTTCAATTTACCAGACAAAGCAAAACACAATAACTTCAGACTTTCATATTTCTCCACTCGATTTTTCTTTACTTCTATTATTGAATTAACAATAATCACGCATGTATGCACAGACACAAGGACACAGTCTACCTGTGTGGAGATGAACTCAGATGGGAAGGCAAAAACACTACATACTCATTGAACAAAAATGCAAAAATGAGTTGCTGTAGTGTGACTATGTATCAAGGAAACATAAACCCAGGAACTCAATGAGTTTCTAGTTATGAACAGAGTCTTCCCACGTGAATAACCATGTAGTTCATTCCCACATATTTATTTTTAACAGTGAAATGAATGTGTTAATCAAATACTCAAATTTTTTGCTTTACTTTCCTACTTTCATGTGCTTAGAAATAAGTTGGCTTCTCTTTCTCATACTTCATATGCAATCTTTCAGAGAATTTGTCAGTTTAATTTAAAAAAGAAATGTAGACTCTGATGATTTTCACTATCTCTGCTGCTAAATCCCTAACCTGCCCATTCCTCTCACATGACTCTGCCTTTCTACCCAGGACCCCAGACCTGAGCAGCGTCTGGAGAGCGCCTAGACCTGGGGTCTCTTCCACCACCAGGCAGCTTGGTTTAGCAGCCCTTCTCCACTCAGAGTAAGATCTGAAATGTTTACAAAGATCCGCAAGACCCTACTTGATCTCTTTCCACTGAACACCTGCCTGGACTCACCTTCCACTACTCCAGTTAACCTTGCTTGTCCTGTCCTCCTCACTGCTCTTGTTTTGGCCAGGTCGTGTGGGGCACATTGCAACCTCCTGTCTCTTCTTTGCACTTGTGGTTTGTTCCCTTAGCCACAGGAACAGCTACCTTGCTCATCTCAGCCAGCTTGTTCCGTTGTCCTCCCCCTTAGGAAGCTTTTACAGAGCACCTACTCGATTTTAAAAACTTCACCATCTCAACTAAGAGTTCTCACTCCCCTCCCTTTATTTTACTACATGGTACAAATCATATTTCCATCTACCATGTGATTTGCTTCATTTGCTCAATTCTCTTATTGTCTATTTCTCATCACAGAATGGAAGCAGTAAGAAGACAGGGCTTTTGGACCTTTTTATACGTGTCTGGAACAAAGTAAGGGTTTCCTATATGTCTGCTAAATAAGTAGGGGTTAGGTCATCAGGATGGAAAAGAAGCCTTTAAAAGATAAAAATGCTGCATGTAGCTCAGTGATATTTGTTAAACTCATGAGTTTAATGTAAGTTTCTTTGAAGTGTGTTTATGGAGAAATTCCAAGTCGTTTCAATATGATTCTTAAGTAATTATTATTTTTAGAAGCTGCTTATGTGAAAACAAAGTTTATTGTTGCCAGTCTTTCAATAAATGTGTTTGCTATGCCTTGAATCAGGTTCTGTTAGGAGGATGGAGATGGATTGATGACACCTCAAAGATTTTTTTTTCCAGAGAAAACCAAAGGGCAGGACTTGGATTCCCTGATCTGCTGCTGAAATTGGCTTTTTCTTGGTTCTTGGAAAAAAAGAAACTGGTACACTTGCCTTCCTGCTGTTGCCACGTTCAGCCTGCTCACTTCACAAGCTCCTGTGGATGAAAGTGTAATTGTGTGGAAGGTGAATTGATTGCAATTAACCTCCGGACGTACCCCTAGGCTGGGATGTTCTCCCTCCTCGCCCAGCCATGTGCCATAATACATAGCTGATGAATACATATATCATGGAGCAAAACACATATATTATGGGATAAAGTACATAAATCATGTAGAAAAACATGCATTATACTGAGATGATCAAATTACAAATGAAGCACATAAATCAAAAGATTACACTGTTGAATTGTATCAGGACACATAAATTATATAGTGAAATCCCAGGGTCACTGGAGGGTTCAGCGAATAATGAAATGAACCCCTATAACTTAAGGAAAAGTGGAATATTTCAGAAAAATCCTTTGTGCATTCCGTTGAATATTCCAGTTAATTCAGTTTTATCTCTTGCACCTCTGTGTCCTAGGACATTAGGCTGCACAGTATGGGTGAGAAGAATAAACAGACTGCAAATGGGAGATTGAACAGCAATCAACTACAAGTAAATTTAAAATCATAGCTTTCAAACAATGAACATTGTTAAGTTTTCAAGTCAAAGTTGGAAAGGAAAGCATTCCTAAAGTCAGCTATAAGCATGAGTAGGACCAGGTCTTTTAAAATAGTGTTTTGGATCTCAAGGACAAAAATCCTTAAGAAGGAGATAAAATTAAGACTCTCTTGCTTTGACTGTAGACTGATTGAAATTTGAGCTGAAATGCTGCATTAAATAATGAATGAATGCTAATTTTACATTATACACCTAGAAGGGTTTTGCTTACCTTTTTCTGAGAATGAACCATTTTTCACATTTGATCTTGCTTTTCTCTCTTTACTCCTTTGTACCTTTGCTCAAGTATTTATAGGATCAAAGAGAAGTAAAGTGGAGAGAACAATTTCATGAGTTAATTTTTGCTTTTCTCAAGAAAGTCACACACTGATGAAGGCCATTGTGCATGGCCTCAAAAGAAACCCAGGCTCAGACAGGCAAGAAACAAGGATACACATCAGACCAATCTTGCCAAGTTTCTCAGTGCGACGTTTGTCCATGTGAATTATGTTTTCACTAGTGCCAGAGCCTGGAATTCGCATCCATCCCCAGCACTGGTGAGTTAGGGTTATGGTCGAAGCTGGGTGTACTGAGGGATGCCTTGGTCATAAACAAAATGTTTGACCCACTCTATTCCTCAGGGCTGCCAAGAGCCAGGGCTAACTGAATTTATACAGTGGGAATTGATAGTTTATTGCTGACCCTGGTGGGGCAGGGCACTGACGCACATCCTATTTCTGACTTTCCTTGGCATTTGTTACTACAGATCAAGCCAGATTGTGTCAAGATGTGCTGCTGGTCCTCGAATACCACTGTGTCAAAATGCAAGTGCTAAATTTTATTTGAAAGGAAACAATAAATTGACTCCCCCAAGTGTCCCCTGCCTTCTCTAAACATCGTTTTTCAATTTCTCATTGCTCCTCACATTTAATTCTGCTTAACACACTGGCAAGCCTCTTAAAAGCTATAACCTTTTAATTGTGTATAAGTAATTGCAGAGGAAAATGTAGAGCTACAGACACATAAAACTCCCTTGTTTTAATCAGCAAGGCCAGTACACAATAAAAAAAACTTAGTCAATAAAATGTTTTATTTCTTATATGTCAACTCAGTTTTGACCTGCTTACCAGAACTGGTTTGTCCCCAAACTATCCATAAATGGTTAAATCTGCTCAATATAAGTATAATCATTTTACTCTATGATCTATGTGTTTCATTAGTCGAGGTACACATTTTGCTATAATAAATGTGCTTCAGTAAATGATCTATGCATTTCTTCCTGAAATGTATGTGTTTCACTAGAAAAGGTATGTGCTCATCAACGATGAATAATGTTCCTGACGGCACCACATTATATTACTTGGCTGGTATCAGCACAGCATTACACAGCCATTTCCACATGGCCATAGGCACTGCGTCCGCCTGAAGACACACATCACAGTCTGTCACTCAGCTGTGGACGCCACATGCCAGGACCCTGCAGTCTGGAAACACAAATGGCAGAGGGGAGAAATGCAGTCACCTTGCAGGCGAATATGTTTGTCAGATGAACAGGAAGAAAGTTGGGTTTTGGTAATTTTTTTTTTAAACCTATTGCTACCTCTTTATACCTAGAGGTAGAAAACAGTAGAGCCAAACCCAGCTGAGATATTTCTGTTTCCCATAGGCAAACTCCCTCCCATTGCTTCCATTAAACAATACTTGAACTGACGGGTGATATCACGTCATTTCAGGTTAAATATTATGAGAATATTTAAAAACGTGTATAATTTAGATATTGAAATGCCACTGATTTCCTGATTCCAGCGAGTTGCTATCCATAATGATGAAGTGAAATTATTTGTCAAGAGTGAAATTAATTGCTTATGAAATTAAATACATGATTCAATGTATTTAAATACTACAACAATATTTGTTGTGAATCACTTACTGCTGAGAGGTTCACAGTAGCTTACGATAGAGAGGAAAAATGATTTTTTCTTAATATTTACAAATTTACAGTTATTTACCTCTCAATATATTAAAATTCAAACACAGCAATTACTCAGCTGAATTCACAGCCTATTCTCTTTGTAAGTAATGACCAACAAACCTTTATGAATAGAACGGCTCTTTTCTTTTCAGAAAACACAATTAGACTGGGTATGGTTGTCTTACATCAACCTGTCAGCGGTCTGAAGTGTGACCCCTCCCCTTGGCCATTAGGCTCCGCACTATGACCCCTCTACACCCCCTTTCGACTTCAGGCAGAGCCAGGAACTCAGTACAGAGTGTTTGTTAACATTGTCAGAAGCAGACAGAATGAATGATGACCTGATTTTCATGTAAATGTGTTAATTATGACAGAGTCGCTTATTTTTCACAGATTTAAACTAATGTTTTGTGTATGAACTTTCCATTTAAACACCATTTTTTCAGTAAATAGCCAATGCTGTTTTACATATGACATCAAATGAGTCATTGGATATGTCTCCATTTATTGACCTGATTTTCTCTACTTAACATCGATCATTGCAGATATCT
>RJWT010013553.1:0-21689 GCA_004365215.1 Cuniculus paca | reverse complement strand
ACTTGTTAGAGTTTAAGCCATAGACCTGAAACCAACATAATAACATGTAACTCCTACTGCAATAAAAGAAACTCATACCACTCCTTCCTAATTCATCCACATGTGCTAGCCAAATTAAAGACACAATATTCAGTCTCCCTGACAGAAAACTACTATTTATTAGGAGTAAAATTTACACCTAAGCCCCATACCTCAATCTCGCAATACTACATTTTATACTTCTTGGATGACTGAAATTTTAAGAATATAATAGAGTTATGTCAATAGAGACACGATAGTGTATTTCTGTAATCCCAAAACTCCAGGAGGCTGATGCAGGAGAATTCTAAGTTTGAGCCCAACCCGAGAAACTTAGCAATTTCTCAAGACCTTGTCTCCAAATATTTAACTTTTTTAAAGTCTGGGAATGTAGCTCCAGTGCAAAGGCCCTGGGTTCAATTCCATGTACTAAAAAAAATATAGTTATGCCAGCTTTTAGGACAGTGTCTTACAAGCAGGATGTAATACACTGATTGTGGCTGCCTTTTTTCTAAGTTTTTACCCAGTTCCTACTAGCAGAAATGTAAGATCTAATTGACATCACTCCATATTCACTATTTCAGAAATTTGTTAAGCGGCATGATTGCTTCTCTATTTACAGTATCACAACATGTGTTAAAGCTGTGTATAGCAATACCACAATCTAACATTTTGTTGGATATTTATTCTCTCTCTACCATAAGCAAAAATATTTTTTAAAATTTAAAATACAAGCATACTTTTAAAAAAAAGAGACACACTACACTGGTATTATCTTTAGGCTCTGCCATATAAAGTACCTACCTCCATTATATTTGTTTTAAGTAAATAACATTCACATTACAATGAAGGATGTTTTTGAGGTCTTCTCAGATGCTTCAAAGAGACCCTACTGCTACCCAGGAGCCCAGTAATCTGTAGCTCACTGCACTAGCTCAGCAGTCATAAGATACTCTAAACCTGGAAGTAGGCAAAGTTTGGGACTTTCTATTCTCATTCCAGGCAGTGTTGCATGATCAGTTATAGGATGAAGCACTGAAGGGTGGCATATCCAGAGCAGTCATCTATTTGTCTTATCTCCTACCACCTCTGATAAAAGACATAGACAACTGTTATAATCTGGGTTAAAAAAAATAATGAATGCAAAAAGTATTCACAAATCCAGATAGGCAGATACATCCCATAGGCTATGGAGCCAAGTGCCTATGTGTATTCTTTGCATTGATCTAGTAGGAATAAAAGGACTATTCACTGTGGAGTGACTTCAATCTATATAATCCATATCAGCCAGGAGCTCTTGACTGTATCCATGGTAGGAGCCATTGAGGAAAGTAATTGAGATGTGTACAGATCAATCATTTTACGTAGAACACCTTGAGTACTCGCTGGCGAATCTGTCGAGTCTTTACTCCATAGACGAGAGGATTGAGAGCAGGTGGCACAAGAAGATAGAGAGTGGCCAGAAGAACATGGATGTGATGGGGCACATGGCGACCAAACCGGTGAGTGAGGAAAGAGAACATTCCAGGGATGTAGAAGACCAGGATGACACACACATGAGACCCACATGTGCTAAAAGCTTTGAGTCTGGCCTCACCCCCTTGTACCTTCAGCACTGCCTGGAGAATAAGGGCATAGGAAATGCTAATGGCCAAAACATCCAGCCCAACTACAAGCAGTGCCACTGCAAGTCCGTAAACTTGATTCACTGTGGTTTGTGAACAAGCGAGTTTTACCACAGCCATGTGCTCGCAATAGGCATGGTGTATGATAGTGGCCTGGCAGAAGCTGAGGTTCTGCAACAGGATGGGAAAGGGGATGAGAAGAAGTAACCCACGCCCCAGCACTGCCATTCCAATGTGTCCTATTACCCCTGGATGCAGAATGGCGGAATGATGTAAAGGGTGGCAAATGGCCACATATCGGTCCAGAGCCATAGCCACAAGTACACCTGACTCCATGGAGGAGAATGCATGAATGAAAAACATCTGGGTCAGGCAGACAATGTACCCAATCTCATGAGCATGGGCCAGAAGCACTGCAAGGGCCTTGGGTGCAGTGGAGGAGGCCAGGACTAGGTCAATGGCAGCCAGCATGGTCAGGAAAAGGTACATAGGTTGGTGCAAGGAAGAATCAGTCCAGATGATGAAGAGAATGATAACATTACCCACTAAAGCCAGGAAGTAAAGGACACCCAGGGGCAGTGCTATCCAGTGCTGACTTTCTTCTAGACCTGGAATACCTACTAGGAAAAAAGAAGGCTGGGGTAGCCTCCAGCTGGAATTGCTGAAGGCCATCATCAACAGCTTAGTGAGAGAAGAAAAGAGAAACCGTCATGTTTGCACCCTTCCTGATACATTATCGCATTGGCCATATCTGGTTACTATCTTCCTGAGAATGAGGGGGCTTAACCTGCAACATAAAGGAATAAAGTTACTTACAAGGAAGCAATTTCCTTTTCTGAAGACAATCTTTTTATAATTGAGACCTCCATGTGTCTAAATTAGGGTAAGTGTAGTTTCATTTGGCAATAAAAGTAAATTCATGCTGCATTGAAAGAGATATTTAAACTCTCCCATTCGATCACTTACATTATGGAACTATCGACTTGAAAGGATTATTTTTATCAAGTTCTGGGTATTGCTGAACACTCTAAGCAAGTTTGTTGCCTTTGCAATTAGTCTCCCACAGTTTCCATGACCTAATATTCCCCAGCTGCTTTTCCAGTAGCTTCTTGTAGCTTCACCATCTTTCCCGTCTTATTATAACCTGATTCCAGAGTTCTAGTCTCTCCTCCTTTCCCTATTCCATACATTATCTCTGAATTGACTTCATCCATTCTCATGGTTTTAATTATTTATATATTTTCACCCATTCTAAATGTATGCATTTGAGTCAAATACCTTTCTAAACCACAAGTCTATTTTCCCATTAGCTTCATTAACATATATGATGCACTCAACATATTTAAGACAGGATAAATCTACCTATTGTTCCCAGTCTACTCTATCTCTTGGCAAACTTTTCATAAATTACATTACTACCTACCCAACTTGATCTAGAAACTTGGAAACTATCTTTACTCATTTTTATATATCCCTCCAGTTACCCTTCACTATTTCCCGTTGACCATATTTTAACATCTCTTATACCTCTTTTTCTCAACCCCCAACATCACTCCCAACTTCTCTTATCCAGATCATTTCATTAGGTTTTTCTGTCTTTACTATGATTCCTTACCTAGTCTATTTTCAACCTTGAAATTACAGATTTTCCTGAAGTGCACATGACACCATGCTGCTCCTGTGGTTAAAATCCCTCAGTGAATTAAATGCATGCAATAAAATCATATGCCTCAGAGAGGCATTCAAAATTTTCAAAGGTTATCTTTTGAGCATAACTTTTGTCTCACAGGTAACATATTCCTGCATGTATATTCTGATTTAGCTTCTATAACATTTTTGGAGCTATATGAATGTGTATACTTTCTTCTTCCTCATATATCTAAATTGATCCATCTCATTCCTCAAGAGTTGGAGTCCACTCCTTCTTCCCCTTGAGAAGGACTCCTTAACTGTGTTAGACTAACACATTATATCAGGAGTTCTTTGTGATGCCCTTTTGTTCATCCATAGCTTTCTGGTATATCACTATTGTAAAAATCCTTTCAGTGCCTTAAGGCTTTATTTTAAGAGACTGAACCGTATTTCATTAACCTTGATAACAAAAGCTAGCATGTGGGATCACTTCTCAATGCTGTGAGATAAATAAAATTTTGGATACAGAAAAACTTGGGTTTAAACTCTGTCCTTTTCATATTCTAGGAATAAAACTGGTAGGAAATTTAAGATAAGTCTTGAATTCTTCTAATAATATTTACTCTAATAATAGGATAAATATCAATATTTCAGGTTCATTATAAATATTAATTAAATGATGCATGTAAAATCTTGACATTTGTTAGTCTATAAATGATAGTTATCCTTATCATGAACATCAACATTAAAGGTTAAGTATGAGAAGACAGGTTTCTCTGTTTTCTTTATCTCCATGACTCCCCTCTGTTTCAAATTTTCAATATCTCAATCTCTCATGACTGTTAAAATAATTCAGTGGGTCTAACATCTTCAAGTATCGAATAAATAGGTTATTTGTTTAACCTTATCTATATGATTCACCTCCTCTCAAACACTGTAGTGAAAAACCTGAAACCATATGTTTGTGTCTGTGCATTTGTCTTAAAAGATAAGTGCATGCTGAGATAGTATTTTCCAATTGAGGAGTTCACATGCAAATGTAAAGACAAAGTTAGGATTATCTTTTTTCACATGGGTTGCACATCTATAGCTCACCCTGTGTGTCTTCCTCAAAAATCAGTAGTGGCTATAATATTACCCTAAGACTCTGATCATGATAAGCATAAAACGTGAAATGCCTGGTTGGCCTGTATCTACTAGCCTTTGTATTTTTTCCAAAGTCAGTAGCAGTGACATTTATACTAAGACCTCCAGGAGAACCTCAAAATTATGCAAAAATTCACCTTTCAGTTCTTGACACTCCACAGAGAAAGTTGGTTCTCTTTCTTAGCTAATTCTTCTGCCTCAAGCTTCAGCCCTTTTCCCATTTTTAGCTGAGATGTCAGAGAACAACTGTGAAGTTGTGGGGGTACCCCTGCTTGGACAGCAGCAGTGTCAGTGGGGGTATGGGAATGAAGCCAAACTACTGTGGGTGAAGGAGAAAAGCACAGACACTGGTCCCCGAGAATAACCTGGTTCTTTGTGCTGAGTGATGTGTGAACCTAGAGAAAGAGCCTTGAGTTGCTTGTTAAGTGTTAAAATCCTAAGTAAATAAGAGATTGTTCTGTGATCCTCAGAGGAAGAGACTTTATTCCCAGGAAACTAAAGACAAAGATGTATCTAACTCTTCGACAAGCAAAAGAGAATAATTGGCACAGAACTGATATCATTTAACTCATGTAGATTCAGTGCAAGTCACCTGTATTTTGTGAAGTTGTGCTTGAACTCTGTAAGGCAGTATGACATGTCTCATTTTCTTCCTTATAATCCCTTACTGTTTTGTCATTGCTAAGATTGCCTTATGCTGTAAAACTACTAGGTCAGTCCCTAAAGAGGAGGGACTATGCCTTATTTGCAGCAGTCTCGGGGCAAGCTCCAGAAATAACTGGAATCTAGTTGGCACTCAGTAACACTGGATAAATAAATTAATATTCACACGATTAAATTAATGAATTAAATAAATAAGTATATGGGTGTCATAAAAAAACTAGGAACTGTGGAAACTTAGCAAACAGAGACTGAACTTAAAGGACAGGACCGAGGTGACTCAATGTTCCTCATCCTAAATAACACCCTGAGTGCTTCATGATATAATAGACTGAATCTTTCCACCCTAAGAGAGTAGGAAGAAATCCTAGATGTGTGTCAGAAATGAGGGGTTCTTATGGCCACTAGTCATCACTTCTTCTGCTGTCTCTTAGTGGGCAAGAAGGCTCCTCTCTGGGGTGTGATATGACTCTCACTCTCTTTGATCTCTTTCTTAACAGTAGACTGAACTTCTTGAAAATAGGAAAAAGAGACAGACAAGAACATAGCCAGAGAGATATTAGGAGAGGGCACAGAAAATAGTGGATCCATGACAACGACCATTAATAAGAAATGAAGATAAGGGAAATCAAGCGCTCAGAGGCAGGGCTTCAGAAAACAAATCAGAGACATACGTTTATATAATATGTCTGACCAGGGCACTTTTGTGGCCTCTGGGATTTATTTGAGTATGCATCTTTTAGTGTTGAGTCTACAAGACACAGAGAACTTGGATAAAGAAAATTCCCAGAGTCAGAAAATTTCAACCATATCTTCCCCATACTCAGGTCTAGATGACCCTCATCTCCAGTTTAAGCTCTGTGATGATCTTCTCTAGCTTGGAAGTAGCAGTGATGAAGAGAATTTTTCATTCAAAAGGGCTCATAATAGTCTCTGAACATTAAAGAGAAAAGTCAATCACACCATTCAAAGTCTATGCAGCTAATGTTTCCAAAGAGGTGAAACATGACTCCTAGCTCTGGCACGCCTTGAATAAAGGAGCTGTATCCTCACACACTGTGTGAGTGGTGAGAATGCCAACTTCAGATCATGCTGAACGCCCCTATAAATGCCTCAAGAAAATCCTGAAGGTTTAACAATATTGGTAGGTGTCTGTGAGCTCATCAATTAGCTTATAACAATGTGTTCTCCCTTAATTTCTGTCAGTGTTCTCTATTTCCTATGACAATGCCTATGTCAAATCAGAAGAGGACAGCTACTCTGATTCAGAGGGAAATAAACTTGAAATTACTAAGAGGTGTTAAACCAAGACAACAAACCCTCATCACAAAGACTGTGAATAGAGAAAAACCCAGCTCCCAATAGGCTTCCCCCAACCATAAGCCCCAAACTTGTTCAGTTTCTATACCTGTTGTCTCTTTGCAGCGTCTCACCATTGATTCTGTCATTTTTACCCTGCAAGTCCATTTTTGATGTTTCCTCGAAGCATGGATAGTGACTGTGAACAGGCACTGAGATGGTAGGTCACTATTATCAGCTGAGAGGTCCCAGAGGACTTAGAGAAACACTTGGACAAAGCCAAAGTTAGCCTGCAGATTGGCACACGGAGCTAATGTACCACCCTCAGGGAGAGGTGGTTGGGCAGGGAGGCAGAGCAGGTAATGGTACCTGTACCAAACCAGGTGGTTCATCTCTGTCCAGTGTCAACTATCACCCTTCACCCTGTAAGCTTTGCTAGAAAACATCATTTTCTGTCAGCTGGGAAATCTCAAACTGCTATGGAGCTCAGATTTCTCACTCTTGCAGAACAATCTTAGACTTCAATAAATCCTTTAGTGATGTTCTGCTTCACTGTGTTTATTTTTCTCAGTGCTAGAAACTGCTGGATGCTGGAACCTCATAACTGACTCACTTTTATGGAAAGTAAAAAGGCTGCTTCATCCAAGGTTACTTTTCCTTCTCCTGTGCAGCTAACACACAATCACTGATGATGTAAGGACATAAAGACCTAGCCCACTTTGTTCAATTTAAGCAGCACTGAAGCATCATTCCAGCTCAAGAGGATCCATTGGGTTATCTGAGGTACCTGAGAAAACTGGGTCATAGTTTAACTTCTTTTTGTGCTCATCCTACTCTTCTCAGTCCTGGATAGTCATTGATCCCATATATATTTCTCAATAAAAGTGCTGTGTATAAACTTCTCCTTCAGAGTCCATTTCTGCTGTGCTTAACGTAAGACACTTGTTAGGTGAGCTGTGTGCTTTGCTTCTCCAGTGTGGAAATGTGACCACTCAAGGACATCAACTCCATTGCCGTAGCAAGTGTTTGATGAGCAGGGCTTTTCAGACAGTCCACTTCAGGAAATTGCCACTGAGGAGGGCTGAGCCTTCCTCTACCATGTCTCCTCATTACCTAGAAGATCCTTATCACAGCCCCATCTTTGACTAAAGTAGCCAGCGTTCCACCCAGTGCCCCATTCGGCTTGAGAATCATGCCTCAAGTACACAAGCCTTTCTTTCATGCAGTCAAGAAGTATTTCACTCATAGGTAGTAGAAAGCCTTGGTTATTCAATAAACATATACTTTCCCTAGCTTACAATTTTTCAACTTTACAAAGGTACAAAACTTTATTGCATGCATTAGGAACCAGGTAGTTTTGACTTTTGGTCTTTTCCAGACCAGCAATATGTAATAAGATATTATAGCTGGGCAGCAGTGATGAGTTGCAGTTCCCAGTCAATCACACAATCTTGAGAGTGAACAAGTGATATTCTACAGTCTACTGTGCTGCTAAGCTACCATTTTCAACAGGTTAGGTGTATTAAACACATTTTTAGCCTATGGTATTTTCAGTTTGAGATGGATTCATTGGCACATAACTCCATCAGAAGTCAAAAACCATCTGCTTTGAATATTTCTCAACTCCAGGCACTCCACTGATATTGAAAAAAATAGTTCCATAAAACAGTCCTTATGAGTCATTGGATGATATGTACTAAGTACATTATCACATAAGTAATTAATAGTATTTATAAGTATTTTAAATTAAGACTATAGCGTATTGAATACACACAATAGCTTCCTTTCGCATCTAGGGAGTTACAAAAGACCTCCCTAATCCAATTTAGGAGCCAAAATAACTGGTTAAAAGTGAAAAGGGGTGTAGGAGTCAGCTGAGTGCACAAAATCTGTAAGCCAAGAAGAAACAGAATCTGGTATTTTCAAAATTCAGGGTGGTAGTACTCAGGAAATAAGCCTAGAGGTTAAGCAGGAACCCCAGAATATAGGATCCTTTAGTCCATGTTAAAGAGTTGTGGAAAGCCATGAAGGATTTTAAGCAGAGGACTGACACATGACCTCATTAACAAAATAGCATCCATGAAGAATGGATAGAAAGTGTTCAACAAAGATAGCACCTATCAGACTATAAACTCAGAGGTCTCTAGAGAGGTTCAGGGGCAAATCATGGGAATAGTAGACGGATAGGAATCTTGGGGATAAATAAACCAGGAACATGAAAAGCTAGAGGATTTAATGAACCAGCCACATGAATACTAATGTTTCCTATCAGAATCATGGGTAACCAAAAAATAGAGAAGATTTTGACTATGTCATCATTTAATGCTGGAGAGTAACAAGGAGAGGCGACATCAAGTGAGGGTAATAGAGGATGGTATACATGGATGGCATAAATCCCAAATGGCACTAGTTTGTGGTTGTTTGTTTGCTTGACTGTTTTTACAAGAAAAAAAAACTGAACATTGTATTTGGGAAGAAGCACACTAAACTCATCACTAATCTAGAGATAGGAAAGTTCTGAAAAAATAAAGGGTCTTTACTAAGTGGGAAGTATAACATTTTCATCTGACATAAAATGGGAATAATCCTAACACTAGCTCAGTTGCATTTTGAGGACATTAAATGAGAGTGTGTGTGTGCGAAAACTTGATCTCAAGGATCCGAGATACCAAATAAGAGCCAAACACATAAAAACTGCCTTTATTAACAAGGTTTTTTTTCACTAACATAAACTATTCAGAATAAAATCGTTCAAAATTAGTTCACCCAAAGCACTTAGAGACTTCTAAGTCCTTTGATGGTAGCTGTTCCTTGATCTTCACCTGAAGATCTCTGCTCTGCTCCCACCTATGGAGTAGAAGAAGGATAGGATCAGCCTGCGCTTCTTGCCCTGGATTTGAAGAGCCGTCTCCTTCTCATAATACTGAAGACCAATATTTAACATAGAATATTTAACTAAAGTGTATAGTATAAAGCAGAAGCTTTAGAAGACAGATTGAAGGAAGATTCCTCTGGGGTACAAAAGGTAAATCGTGCCACCATCCTTCCACTCTAGTCTTATAGTCTTGCAAATGTTGGCAAATCACAGTATTCTTTCAACAGAACCCAGCTGATGTCCCATTGCTGAGAATCAGGGCTCTAAGCCCTACCACAGCACTACCATATTGTATTGTCATTTTTGCACTTTCAAATTCGTCTCACCTAACACTGAAAGCCTAGTAAATACTTAAGATATGGAAAATGATGAAGAAAAGAAAAAGGGAGCAAATGAAAAAGATAAATGCTATTTTTCCATTTGCTCTCTACTTAAACATAGCAGTGTGTCTGTCTTATAAGAGTATTCATGCAGGCTCCAAAATACCGCCATTAGTAAACTAAAACTTTGAAAAGACTGTTAGAGAGATGCCAGTCTTGATGACAGTAAAGACAGTAGTATTAACAGGGGTTATGATGGCAATGGTTCACTTTATTTCTTCAAATGTAAATACACCAAATGCTTACTGTGGAGATTTGTGTGGTCATTTATTCAAAATCACATATTATATTAATGTGACTGATGAAGAAATATGCTAGTAGTAATACAGTCCATTAAAATCAGATTTATTTATTAAACCAACAGTTAGCAAGAGCATATCATATGCTAGGAACTACACTAAAAATACAAAAAAAAAGTCATTATGTATTAGGTAGGCAAGACAGAGTTCATTCATCCAATCAAATATATATATAATTATAAATTATGGTGGATAATTAAAGAAACATACACAATACTCTGAGATCAGAAAATGAGTGATTTGATGTTAGGAAAATCTTCTCCGAGGAAGTGAGGTTTGAACTGATGTTCAGGATGAATAAATAGTCTAAGAATAAGAACAAGAAGTTGCATTACCATGAACAGGGGCTCAGTTAACCCTGGCTGGAAACAACATACACATTTTAGGAACTTAGGGGAGGGAATTTATATATGCTAGGAATATATATAACACCCAGACCACATTATCTATTTCAAAAATATGAAAAATTTAAGGATATACCAACAACAGGTGAAATTAAGTATCAATGGTAGGAATTGAGAAGGGAATGAGCAAGAGATGAAAGAAGACAAAAAATAAGTAGACAGAAAAAGAATTAGAAAAATAATTATTGTATGGCAATAAACTTAGTAGTTTAAGTCAAGTCTCTGCTCTTGAGACTAAAAATGAAGAAATAAAAGTTATCATTACTCTCAAAGATTAAAAATCTATAATACTACAGGGAATTGAGACGTGTAGTGTATATTTACCAACTTCACATGAGAAAGGTAAACACTGTGTATTGCAAACATGCACTAATTAAAAAATAATACAAGAGGAGGCATCAAAAGTTATCCATCTCAAAAACAGACTGGAAAATTCACAGAATAAAGACATCTTTGTCTACAATTCTGAAGTGAGACAGAACATCAATATTTTAGTTTATTTCATTAATGAATGCTATACTATCTCCATAATTTGCCACTTTTCTTTCTCTGAAGTCGAAGTTTCCCTGGTGGTCAGGGTTGATACACTCTCATGTACAGATTGTGAGTAACATGATGATGCACAGCTCCATTTTTTCTTACATCTGAAATGGGCATCCAGGTCATCTCTCTCCCTAAGCTCTTAAATTAGGTCTATCAGACTTGCTTTTTAATTAGCATTTATAAATTCATGCACTTATATTATCAATATAAATAAACTATAAACTTTTAGGATAGAAAATAGCAAAGAGAGTTTTTTGACTGATCAATTGGGACATTACAACTCTTCTTCATCTTTCAGCCCGATATCTAAACACCACAGAAGACATTTCTCAACTTACAATCACTTGGAATAACTTCATTTGTTTTATGTTCACTGTCCTCACCATCTAAGTGATGTGGCTGTGGGGCTTCTATACCATGGGGAAGAGCCACCCTGTCCCCTAAGTTCAAACTAAGAAGAATTATACTCAAGTGGGCTCAATTCGTGTGGAGTATAGAAGTGTGAACAGCCGCTCTCGAATCTGCTTGGTCTTGACTCCATAGACAATGGGATCCAATGCAGGAGGAAGTAGCAGGTAGAGATTGGCAAGGATGACCTTGGCACCAGAGGCTGTGTGTGGCCCAAAACGCTGCATGACCACAGAAAGAAAGCCTGGTCCATAGAAGAAAAGGATGACACAGACATGGGCTGTACATGTGCTGCCTGCTTTAGCACGTGCCTCAGGAGAAGGTAAATGCATCACTGTCTTCACAATCTGCCCATAAGAGTATGCAATAAAGGCCATATCCCCCATGCCAAGAAAGATTGCCACAGCAAAGGCATACAGGTTGTCCACAGTTGTAGTCCCACAGGCCAGCTTCACTACTGCCATATGCTCACAGTAGGTATAAGCAATTGTATGTGAGCCACAGTAGGGCAGCCGATGGGCTAGACTTGGAAAGAAAATGGTCAGTCCCACACCTCGCAGCATCACCAGGCATCCGATCTTGGTGACAACCACTGGCGTTAGGATAGTTGTATAATGCAAAGGGTTACAGATAGCCACAAAGCGATCCAAGGCCATGGCCACCAGCACCCCTGACTCCATGGCAGAGAATGCATGAATGACGAACATTTGAGAAAGACAGGCGTGGGAGTTGATAGTTGTAGCACCAAACCAAAAAATGGCCAGCATCTTGGGCAGAGTGGAGAAAGACAGGACCAGGTCAACAAAACAGAGCATGGCAAGAAACAAAAACATGGGCTGATGAAGCCTACGTTCTGTCCAGATGAGAAAAAACAGGACACCATTTCCAGTCAGTGCCAGGAGAAACATGAAGCAAAAGGGAACTGAGATCCAAATGTGGGCAGCACTCAGCCCTGGAATGCCAGCCAAGAAGAAAGTATGTGGAAAGAGATGAGAATTATTTAAAAGACTTAAGGTCATCATCCTACATGGAGGAACACGGGTTCAGTGATGTGGCGATTGGAAACTCAGGATATACGCCCTCACTAATGCCAACACCACCACATCACTCTCCTTCATACTTCTCAGAGAAAAGGTCAAAAATAAATTTCAGTTTAGCAGATATTTCTGGAAGTTCTTCAAACACAGGCTACTTGGTTGGAAATACATGAGACAAGAATTTCAAAAACCAGGTTACAAGATTATACATCCCACAAATATGTGTGATCTGGGGAAATTCACATAACCACATTTAAGAGATAAAAATGTTATTGAACAAAAATCATTCCCATTGAGTTTATATTCTTAAATTCTGTATGTCGTGCTTGATTTAATCAACGCTGATCCCAGAAGGTCCTCTAGCCTCATCCCACTACACTTTACCTGAAACTGCCAAAAACACATACAAAAAAATGTCCAAAAATAGCATCTAGAATATCTCTTAATTCAGAGACATCCTGCTCTTCCAAAACTCACTTGACTGCCAAAGTTACAGAATAATATATGATCCCTAATGACTTCCAACATGGCTCAGGATCTTCCCTGAATAATTTCCATCTTTTTTACTTGCTTCTTTACCCAATATCTCAATGAACAACCTCACCACCTCCCGGATCTCCCTCTCCTTTGAGGTGGAGTAAACACTAAGTTACTGTTCACCTGAGATAAAAAATCCCTCTTGGCAATAATAGTAAACACCGAATGATACTATATTGTAGTCATCTTATTGAGACTAGGAGAGAAAATTGGCAGATGTGCCTCCCAGCGGGCCATCACTTTAGAGTGTATAAGATTATTTACATCCCTATGATGTACCATGTTCAACACTACCAGTTCAATATTATCAATATTAACCAGGCTATCAGCTCAATACAGTAAGGTTGGAAAACTGAGGTCTGAAACGAAGCAAATTACCCACTTTCAGTGAGTCAGACCATAGTTCACATCCAAAAACCACCACACTGGAAGACATCATCCTGTCTCTGTGTCAGCTGGGGTTCCTGTAGGCCAGTGAAAAATCCCCTGGGTCCTTTGGACATGGGCAAGGGGAAGTACACAGAGATCAAATCATAGGACAAAGGAAGAATGACCTAGGGATATGTTGTCTCTAAAATCTAAATACCAGAAGTACTGTGATCCTCTCAGGTAAACGAAAAAACAAGGACAAACAAATACCTGAATCTAGGTTTGAATGCCGTGAAATGTAAGAAGTTATACGTGTCCTAGGCATAAAAGATATAGCCACATGGATCTTACAGTCTCAATTACAACAAAAACAAAAAAGTCTGTCAACATGGGGGAAAGAAGCAGAAGTCAGCCTGGAACACAGTCTAAGAAAGAAATGGCTTTAAAATGGCTAAATTTCATTTTTCTCTCCAAGAGAAACCATTTAATTATGTCCTATACCTTCAACAACAGTTGCTAAGACAATGATGTGATAGTGACAGCAGGTGGGAGGTCTGGGAAGATGAGACATATGAAAGGGCCTAGAGTTCTGGTGTCATGGAACAGGCTCCAGGCATGACCCTGGCTCGAGGCACTTCTGCCATATGTCACTGTGTGACCTGAAGCAAAGCATCTACTCATTTTTCAAACCTTAGCTTCTGCATCACATGGGCATTGTGAGTATTGAATAAGATATAATATGTAAAACCTTGCCAAATGATGAAAATATTTTTATTGATTTATAAGTGATAATTGGTATATTTTGAGTAATCTGGTTAGGAATAATATAAACTTAAAAAATTGAGATAATGCAAACAGCACCAGATAGATACTGTCAAGGGCAAAGGATATGTGACAGTAAACTGGAATGAACCAATCAAAAACACATATCCTCCCTCACAATGCCCCCTTCTTCTTCTCAATAGCACACTATTTCCTTCAGCAATCTCAGAGTGTGGTGTGGGGAGGGCAAGTGTCAAGAAATATGGCTTTGACCACCTAAACAACTGCTTCTCATTATCCTCAAAGCTACCTATCCTTACGCCTCTGTTTTCAGAATACTGTAAGAAATAATTATACCTGATGTCTCAACTATCCCCTCAGGGCTCAGAGATGTCCCTTATTTTATCTCCTGCCTCAAGGAAAAGTCTGACCCAGTAAGCTTAGCTCCTCTACCTCTATCAAGAAAAGGCAATGGGCCTAAGAAAAGAGAAATCAGAAACAAAACTGAGATGTCCTCACAAATGCTTCCCTGTGACACACTCTGTGTTAAAGAAGTCTAGATTTCCAAACAGCCTACTCCTAAGAAAGAGCTAGAAGTAAGTCTGCCTACTTCAGAGTAAAAAATGCTAACATACTCAATCTACAAAACACAAAAAGTCTAAATAGGTTTCTAACAAGGTACACAGTAAAGCCTACAATTTTAACTTTCCATAGTAAAACTGAAAGCATGCAATTCCCACCCCAGATAGGCTAAAAGACTCTCCAAATTTGAGAAAGTTAGGGGAAAGTTAATATGTGGAGGTAACCTGTGTATGTGTGTCTCTCTTCTTGGGTCTACCATTAGTTATTACTCACCAAAGAGCTTCACTGACTGATCTATAGTGGAGTAAGAATTTAAACTACCAGACCCCAACAACAGGGTGTTTAATGGGCACCTTAACAAACACTGTCTATAGGGATCCAAAGTGAAGATTTTACCACCTAGACACCAATTAGTACTTCTACTTTCCCTTCAAAAAGGTTCTAACAAGGTCCCTTCCTTTTATTGAAGCCCCAGGGAACAGCCCCAGCAGAGAATATTTTTAACAGCATACTCCAGGGTGCCTTGCCAAGAGGGGACCAAGGTCTTAAGACCAGGAACAAAGAGAGGCTTCCTGTCATGAAAAATGAGACTACGTGTTTAATGATTGTTCAGAAAGATCTGATAAGGGAAGGTGATGAAGAAAGCCTAAGGTGTTGCTATCCAAGTTGTATCTGAGAATTCTGACATTTTTAGACTGGTATTCCTATATCAAACTCCTCTCAACCAACAAAATCACTCCTGATAATAATACCAGATAAGTCTATGGGAGTATATCCAATAGTATGAAGGATTTGAACATTACATTGAGTCAAGAGAAATCGAAGAAATTGAAGAACACAAATGAATGTGTTCAGCCTACACAGAAGACATACAGCAGCATGAATGATTCTTCAAAGATTCTTCAAACCCAGGAAAAAACTCCTGGTATGGAAAAAATGATTTATTTTATGAAGGCCATGAAAATATCAGAGTAAACACATACAAATTTATAGCTTATAACTCAGTAAGACTTTGCATTTTTAGTATAATATTCTCCTTAGAAAGGAAGTGGTCAGCACAGACTATATTGAAAGGGAAGTGCACATGGTTGATTGGGAATGGTTAGAGCCCTTAATAAGATCATCCATTTAGTAGGTCATATTCTAAGGGTATGGAACAGTTGTACAGGAAATGAGACGATATAACATTTTAGGTATAGGAAATGTAAAAATCCTAACATAAAAAAGCCAATTTTCTGACCAAGAAGTCATGCTTAGGACAGATGATGCTATGATAACTTGGAGATGGCAGGAAACAGGTATAATGAAGTAACAGAACACTAGTCCAGAAACTTAGTGGAGAAGAAAGGAGAAGGCAGACAAGAACCAAGAGGATAGACAGGTGGCCGTAACAGAAACCAAGACCCATAAACTAAATAAAAGTCTTAGAACAAGGGCAATGGATTAGTGTAAATGTGAACCACATGATTCAAACTCTTAAAGCCATCACCTAAAGTCAGAAATTCTAAAACAAAGAGTAAAATTAAAGACAGGTGGTAGGAAACATGAAAGTAGATTTTGTGGAGATGGGAAGAGAGTCTTGGGAGTCAGGGAGAGGGAAACATGGGAAGAGGAAAGGAAAGTTAAAATGATTAAAATGTGACATGGAGCCAGGCATGGTGGTACATGCCTGTAATCCCAGCAGGAGGATTGCTGTGAGTCTGAGACCAGCCTGGGCTACAAAGTGAGCTCAAGGCCATCCTGAATTGTATAGTGAGACCCTGTCTCAAAAAGAAAAAAAAGATGTGGTATGTATACATACAAGTTCCCTAAGATGAATATAATTATACATCATAAACATATACCAGTAGATAAAAAGAAAGACTGGGAAAAGATTATTCCAACACAGTAAGGAGTTCTTCACTTAGATCAATAATACAGATTAAAAACCATTTCCTAATTCTTCTTAAGGTTGTTGAAAGAAATATGAAGATTTTAAAATAGATTATGTAGAAAATGCACATTCATTTATGACAGAGCACAGCATAGGTAGAATACAGGTACAAGCAAAGTTCTGTGACCACACTGAAATAGGACAGGTACCTTCATTAGACAAGAGGTATGAGCTCTCGGACCTTAATTTATGACCTGCCACCCACTAGAGACAGAGCCATCCTTTTTGTCTATCATGCCTTGATAACAGTATGTGGATTAAACCCTTCCTTTGTCTCCTGACTTATACTGCAAGGACAAGGTGTACAGTAACAGCAGAGGGTGAGGGGGATGACAAGATGTCTCCATGAGTGAGAATGGCCACTAATATATAGCCTATGGGGAGGACATTCCCTAAAACATAAGGCATAAGTCTTAAAACATACCATACTCATAACCCAATGGAAAAGTACCAGCTTCTAGCCCACCCTAGTGAGAACATATAAGCTAATCTCATTCTTTTGTCTGATTCTCTTCATCAGAGATGTGACATTTTACTTTTGTTTTCCCTTTGTTTAATAAATCTGCCTATCCCTTTTGCTGACATATCCTGAAATTCTTTTTCTGTGATGAAAGTCAGTGAACCTACTCTGTAGAGGTTGACAGTTTTTGAAGTCCCCATCTCTTCTTTGAGAAACCACCTTGAGCCCCATTTGGTGACATGCCAAAGTTGTGATTTCCATTTGAACTGAGCAAAAGAACCCATGGCTAATTAGAGACAATACTTTGAAGAGAGACTTTCTAATTATGCATGTGGGAATCAGAGAAGCCTTCAAAAATGAAGCAACACTACAAAGAAAAGTTGAACAGCAGAAATAGAATGTTCCAGAATGAGGAACTAGCATTTTAAAAATGGTATCAAAAATCATAAAGTAGAAATTCCTATTGAATATCTAGTACATCATTGAGGGCACAGAAGGGGGGATGAAATTTATTTATTGATGATTTATTCATTAATTTATTTGATGAGGCTGTCCTATATGTTTACAATACATAACAGTTGTAATAGTTGTAATCATCATGATGAATTAGTAGGTATACCTATTGCATCTCATTTTAATTCCACTTCCACCCACTATGTTCTCTCTCCCCACTTCTCCACAAAATTCTCTTCCCTCTCTTCCTATCTCCACAAAATCTACCTCCCTGTTGCCTATCACCTCTCATTTATTTTGATCTTTAAATTGTATTTTGGGTTTTTCATATAAGAGAAACCATGTGATATTTATCCATGTCTGATTTGTTTCACTTAACATTATTTTCTCAGTATTCACCCATTTTCTTATACAAGACTCAAACCTATCTTTCTTTATGGCTGAGTAGTACTCCATTGTGTATATATACTACATTTTTTTAATCTATTCATCTGTTGATAGACATAGAGGCTGCTTCCATAATTTAGCTAATGAGAGTTGTGCTGATTATGCATGCATCATTGTAATAAGATTACTTGAACTCTTTCAGGAAGAAACCCAGAAGAGGTATACCTGATTCACAAAAAGCCAAGCCGTGCCCTCCCATGAGCCAGCAGCAGCCACACGCACCAGAAAGAGAACCGAGAAGCCAAGCCATGCCCTCCTGTGAGCCAGTGGCAGTCATGCAGGCTGGGAGAAGAACCAAGATGCCAAGCTGCACCCTCCCATAAGTTAGCTCGTGTGCGAGCTGGGAGACAAGAAAAGAGCCCACCCCCCTACCATCATCCCCCTCCCCAGTAAGCAACTGGCTGATTTGGAAGAACACAGACTGAGGTGATAGAAAGTGAAGTAAAAAAACAACTTAATGCTTGAATTGTTTGATTGACTTTGCAGGCCTGGGGCCAGTAGTCTGAGCATCTATTTAGGGGATAACTATGCAATGTAGCAGCTATGGGGATTTCCTTCTGTCTTATTTTGAAATCCAATATTGTTCTCACTGTTTTGTTTTGTTCCATTTTATTGTTTTGTTTTATTCCCTTTAAAATAAATTTTTAAAAAAGAGGTATACCCGGTTCAAATGGAATTTCCATTTTCAGTTTTTTGAGAAATCTCCATATTTATTTCCATAGTGCTTATATTAGTTTACATTCCCATTCACAATGTAGAAGGGTCACTCTTCCCCACAGCCTCACCAGTATTTGCCATTCTTACTGAAGTAAGATGTAATTTTAATGTTTTGACTTTACTTCTCTAATGGTCAAAGATGGTGAACATTTTTTTCTTGTACTTATTGGTCATTTGTCCTTTTGTGAAGTTTCTATTCATTTCAAATGTCCTTTTTTGATTAAGCCTTTTATTTTGAAGGTTCTAAATTTTTTTTAGCTCTTTATGTCTCCTAGTATTAGTTCTCTGAGAATTTGCTAGTAAAAACAATTTTTGCCATTGTCTAGGCTACCTCTTCACTCTGTCTGTGAAGCTGCATGGAAGCTTTTTAACTTAATATAATCCCATTTGTTGATTCTTGGTATTAACTTTTGTGCACTTTGGATTCTGTTCAGAAAGTCCTTGCATATGTCTATGTCTTTAAAAACATTACCAATTTTTCCAGAAGATTCAGTGTTTCTGTTTTTATATCTAGATCTTTCATTCATTTCTATTTGATTTTAGTACAGCATGAGAGATGGAGTCTAGATACATTCTTCTGCACATGGAGACCAGTTTTCCCAGTACCATTTGTTGAAGAGGCTGTCTTTTCTCCAGGGTATGTTTTTGGCTCCTTTGTCAAAACTCAGATGGCTAAAGGTGCAAGGAGTTATTTATAGACCCTCAAATCTATTTCACTGGTCAACATGTTTGTGTTCCTGCCAGTATCGTGCTATCCTTTTATATTGTGGCTTTCTAGTGTAACTTCAAAGCCAGGATTATAATGCTTCCTGCTTTTCTCTTGTTGCTCAAGATTGCATTAGATAGTCTGAGTCTCTTCTGGTTTCATATACATTTTAGTATTGTTCTTTTTTCTAATTCTGTGAATAATCCTTTTGGTATTTTAATTGGAATTGCATTAAATCTATACATCAGTTTGGGTGATATAACCATTTTGACAATATTGGTTCAGCTATCCAGGAACAGGGGTATCTTTCCATTTTCTAATATCTCCTTCAATGAAGGAGATAAAGCACACAGACTACATCTACTGAAAAATAGTCCCTGAGGAGGGTGAAGGGAGGTGAATATGTTGAAGGAAAGGAAAGGACGCATGCAGGAGGGACACCTCTTTTTTTCAGAGTACTATAGTTTTCATTTCCTTAGGTTAATTTCTAGGTATTTAAATTTTTTTGAAGTTACTGGAAATGAAATTTTTTTCCTGGTTTCTTTATCATGGGGTGCACTGTGATGTATAGAAACAGTATTGATTTGTGTGTTGATTTTGTATTCTGGCACTTTGCTGAATTTATTTATTACTCTAAGAATCTTCTAGTGGTGTTTTTGGGGGTCTTTTATGTAAAGGATCACAAATAAGGAGCATTTTATCTTTTTGTTTCCTATTCATATTACTTTTATTTCTTTCTCTTGCCTGATTGCTCCGGATAAAATCTTGAATACCAAATTAAACAGGAGTGGTGAAAGTGGACACATTGTCTTTCCTGAGTTTAGCGGAAATATTTTTGGTTTTTCCTCCTTTAATATGACTTTGGCAGTGGGTTTGTCACAACTAGCATTTATCAGTTTGAGGTAAGGTCCCTTTATACCTATTTTCTTCAGGGTTTTTATCATCAATGAATACTTTATTTTATCAAAGGCTTTTCCAGCATCTGTTGAATGGATCTTTTTGTTTATGATGTGTATTACATTTATTGATTTATGTATGTTGAATCAACCCTGGAATAGTGCATCCCTCAGATGAAGCCAACTTCGTCATGATGTATGATTCTTAATAATTTGTTGCATAATGTTTATAAGTAAAGCATGCCAAAATTTCTAACCTAGTGATACAGCTCAAGGTCCTAGAAAAACAATAGCAATCCAAATCCAAATCTTATGGAATAAATTTTAAAGATTAGAGCAGAAATTAAAGTAATTAAGATTAAAGAAACAAAACAAAGGATCAATTAATCAAAGATTTTATTTCTTTGAAATGATGAATGAGAATTATAAACTACTAACAAAACTTAACAATAGAAGGAAAGAAAGACTTATCAATGCAATTAGAAATGAAAATAGCAAAAATCACAATGGACACTGCAGAAATTCAGAGGATAGAAAATTTCTATTCCAATAAATTGGAGACTCTAGAAGTAGACAAATTCCTAGGCACATATGAATTACCAAAATTTAACCAAGAAGACATAAAATTCCTGAGTAGACCAGTAACAGGCAATGAAATAGATGCAAACAAATAGATAAAACAAAAGAAATAAAAACCCTACCAGCTAAGAAAGTCCAGGACCTGATGAATTCACCTCTGAATTTCACCAGGACTTCAGGGAAGAACTAAAGCAAATACTCCTCAACCTCTTTCACGAAATCAAAAGGGAGGGAATATTGCCAAACTCATTCCTTGAAAGTAGCATTAATCTGATATCAAAATCAGACAATGGTTCAAAAATAGAAAAAGAGAATTGTGAGCTAATTTCCTCAGTAAGTGCAGACACAAATGTCTTCAAAAAGAGGGATGAAGTTTAAGAGAAAGTTTGGACCAAAACTGTAGGAGGATTTACGTTCATTCCAAAGAACACTATAGAATGAATAATTGGTCAAGGAAAACAGAAGAGACAGTGAAGTTGTCTAAATAGAGCAGTAACATTCATACATTAGTGCTTTCGTAGGTTTCCTTCTTAATATTATGGGCATGAAAAGAAGACAGTGATACTACATTCAGGAAGAGTTGATGAAATCCCAGAGTAGACCAGTGGCAATGAATTTCTTAAAAAGAAAATTGGTTAAAACTTTACCAGTAAATTCTATGAAACATTTAAGAGGAAAATAATAATTCTATGCAAACTTTTAGAAAATGGAAATAAAAAGGAAACATATCCCAAAACACGTTATGAGACCAGTGTTCACCGGATGACAAAATCAGATAAAGGCACTATTAAATGGAAAGCTTGAACCAATATCTTTCATAAACAGAGACATAAAAATCCTTAACAAATTGCTACCAAATCAAATTCTGCAATAACTAAAATGAAAAATGTATTAGAGATACGTGGGGCTTATCCTGAGAATA
>RJWT010013552.1:0-21688 GCA_004365215.1 Cuniculus paca | reverse complement strand
TTTTTTTTTTTTTTTTTTGGCACCGGGGATTGAACTCACGACCTTGCGCTTGCTGGGCAGGCGCTTAGACCATTGAGCTAGATCCCCAGCCCTTGATTTTTTTTATTTTATGGAAAAAAGTAAAACAGTATTTCATAACAAAATAATAGGATAGGGCCAGGGATTTAGCTCAGTAGCCTAAGTGCCTTCCTGGCAAGCTCAAGGTCATGAGTTCAATCCCTGGTGCAAAATAATAATAATAATAATAATAATGGGATAATAACATTAGTTAATAGGTTGAGTATTGTTATCTTCAAAGTAGTTACTCAGATATACAAGATATGGGCAAAAAAAAAATTCTCCAAACAATATTAGCACAAACTTTTAGGCTGATTTTTGAGAAATTTCCTGCACAATTTAAATTCAGAGAGGAGTCACAGAGTCAGTTACCTTAAAATAATAATAGGAACACATCTATCTCAAGGACAAAAGTAAGGGGGAGAAACCAAGTATGGGAGTACATGCTTGTAATCCCATCACTCTGGGGGGCTGAGGCAGGGTGATGTTCAGTTTGAGGTCAGCCTGGTCCATTTAGTGACTTAGTAAGACTCTATCAAAATAGAAAATGAAAGAGGGCCAGCGGCATAGCTCAGGGCAAAGGCCCTGGGCTCAATCCCCATTATCATAAGAAAAGAAAATTTTTAAAGTAGAGCTCACTTAAAACACATGGTTTATTCAGAATGAAAAAACCATGAGAAAATTCAAATGCTTCTTGAAGAAATAACTTGAAAGAAGAAGCAGGCGTTGTATTGTGCTCAAGAGAACTAATATTTTAGAAAAAACAATAGTAGACATCAAAGTTCCTTCATCTGTCATATACCAGTTTCAAAAGAAACAAAGTTTGCCATTTCCATGTCTGACTTTTCCAAAATTTGCTTTATTTATAAATTTATTTGGAAAATAGATTCTGCATAATTTCTATATGTGCAATATCAGAAGAGCCTTGGGCTGGAAATAAACTCTTATTTTTATGGTTTGTCAATTTTATTTACATTTTTCAAGGGAAAAGTTGAGATGCAAAGACACGAAATGACACATTTAATACCCTCCAGTAAACTTAACCAGTGGAACAGGGAGAAATAGTCAAGAGTTACTAATTTCGATATCAGTGTACCAGAATCCCTCTGTTTTGCACATTGACCTCTTTTTTCATGAGTGCATCTCAATTTGCACAAATCATGCCAAGATCCTTGGCAAGGGGTCAGATATCTCTTGAAAGGAAAACATGTTTGCAAGTCTTTAAAATCTGTACTGCTTGAGATTTCCAAAACTAATGATGGAATTTAGTCTTTTGACATTGGTGAACAGAAACATTAATCCCCAAAGGGAAAGAAGACTGCAATGTCCAATAACTGAGTAAACTTCTCAAGAAGGATTCATATTTATGGAAAGATCCACACGTAATGTTCCAAATTCTGCCTTGCAGAGCCGTCTGCTGCATCTGCAATCAGATCTGTTGCATCAACCAGCACCTGGCCTTTCCCAAAATTGCCTATTTTCCACCCATGAATCATCTCGCTGACCTCATCAAGTGGTTGGCAGCTCTGATCTGGCCATCAAAATTGGAGTTTTCTGACACAGCAAGGGTGATGAGTACCGATTAGGGATGGGTTGTATAGGGAAATCGGGCTGCTTATTTTCAAAAGAATAATAAACTCAAACTGGAATGTCTACAGTAATTTTATGTTTCTGCTGTATTTACAGCAGAGGTACATTTTAAGATTATTGAAAAGCAAAAAACTCAGTAATACTACTTGTAAGATGAGCAAATATTTATCATGGAAATTTAGCCAGCATCTGGTACCAAAAAGACTGGCATGTGGCATTTATTTTATGACATAATTCCAACACAAGCCTTACTAGTAATCAATAATATAGCATCATTCCTCATATTGTGCCATCCAAGAAGTCAAGATACCATGAAAACTTACTGTTCCTCAAATTGAAATTATTTACTCAAAACACCTCAGTGCCATGCCCTCCTCTAAGTGGGGAGATGCCACCCCACATTCAGACATCACCCTCTGCTTTTCTAGAAATGAGAAATTATATCCATCTAAGGCATGTGTCCTGACCCTCCTCTTGCTATGTTTCTAGTACTTTCCTGGTTTCCAGTTTTTATTCTCATAAACCCTATTCTCTAATTTTGTTTTCATTTTGGTCTGAGTTGCATCAATTCAGACCAAAAACAAGACCTCAAGACCTCTGTACCAACTCTTGAGAGCCTTCCCACAGCACCTTGGGCTATGATGTCCCTACTGATCTCCAGACTCAAGTGTCAGCTTTGTTCTCTGAATTTATGAAACTGTTTTCGCATATTGCAGTGTTAACTCACCGCTCTCTGACTTCCAGCCTCATGTTTCCCTTTCTGTATCTCACAGCCCAAGTTTTCTGGGTGCCTGTGTCATTTTGACTTGACAATCCACCATTGTTTTAGCCACTTTTCTCATTGTTGAAACAAAATACCTGACACCCACAACTTATAGGAGGAGAGGTTCATTTTGGCTCCCAGTCACAATTTCTGGTCTGTTGAGTCCATGGCAGAAACAGGCCAGATGGCAGCAGGGCAAGGTAAAAGAAGAGGTGCTCAGGCCACAGCAGCCAAGAAGCAGTGAAGGAAAAGAAGGAGCTAGAGAGAGAGACACACCCTTCAGAAGCACATTCCCAGTGACCCACCTCGTTCAAATAGGCGCCCCCTCCTAACAGCAACCCACTGATGTCCACAGGGCCCACATAATCTGATCAGTTTCCCAAGCCCCACCTTTGAACACAGGAGCTTTGTGGGGGACATTCTACATCAAAACTGTAACACCTCCCCATGGTCCCTATAATGGCTGATTGTGTCAACTTGAGAAATTTAGTTAGGAGAAGCTTAACAAAATCAGCTCAGCAATTCTAAACCCTGGGGTGTAGAATACTCACGCTAGGGCCACACATCATTGGGATGGTATAGAGGGAAATGAGGAAGGGTGGATCTGCTTCTGTTCTTCAGTGCAGTTCCAGTCTTTGCCTTCAGCTTTAACATCATCTCCTGGCTTCCAGAGCCGACTCTTCACCTTCTGTTGTAGGCTCTTCAGCCTTCCACGGTGGACCCATCAGCCTCCTGATACAGACTTGCAAGGGGCACTGCAGTGAACTCCAGACCTTGCACTGGGACCTTCAATCTCCAGTGTGCAGACACCCTCTGGCCTCTTCATTCAACTCTGTAAGTGACCATCATGAGCCAGTGCTGTAATTTCTCATACATTTGTATTTCTTCTGCTTTATCTGTTTTTCTAGTAAATCACTGACTGATACAGTTCCCAAAGGCCTCATGTTTGTCTCATTTTGCAAAATGTATTCAGTACATATCTAAGAGTAATCAAAGTTCTAATAGTTCCAGTATTGTGGAAAGGTGCAAGTCCAAAGTCTCCTCTGAGACTTTAGGCAAACTCTTAGCTGTGAATCCCTATAAAATAAAAAAGAAAGTTAAATATTTCCAACATACAATGGCACATGTTAAATTTTCCCATTGCAAAAGGGAAGAACAAGAGAACAGAAAGTAATGGGACCAAAGCAAGACCAAAACCCACCAGGATAAACATTAAATCTTGTAGTTCAGTGTCTGGCACCTGAGTAGTTTGTGGTGAACTTGAACTCCAAAGTGTTTGGACAGACCCACTCCTATGGCATTGCAAGTTGCAGGTCTCATGGCCTTTCTCTTCAGATTACTCATCACCTGAGGCTTTTTTTCAGCAGATGTTCCACATTCCTGACAGCTCTAATTTCTGGGGGTCTTCGTTGTACTTTTGATTTCACTCTCACAGAGTCACACACTACCTGCTCAGAGCCTCACTCCCTGGTGTCCGGGGCCTTCTAAAATCTGGGTGAAAGCTTCCATGACCCCATGACTTTTCCATTTTGCATGCCTAAAAGATCAGCACCACCTGGATGATGCCAAGGTCTTCCCCAAACTTGACCTGCAGACTGCCCCCCATCTTGGACCACAGTAATAGTAGCCTCTGAGTGCTTGGATGGTTGAATTGTGGGAAACATTTCCCTCATTTTCTTAGAGAGAGCAGGGTGCCCTGTGCTCTCTTTTCATTTAAAGCTTTGCAGTTTCACATCCTTGAGCCTGAAAAGGGTGGGGTCTTGCTGATTCTTGAGATGCCATCAAGTCATCTTTCCTACTGTCTTGATGCAAAGTATTTGGCTTCTTTTTAATGCTAATATTTTCACCAACTATTCTCCCCATGGTTCCAATTTTGCAGGTGCTTTTTTTTCGATGAAACAGATGTTTCACTTCTGCTTTTCCTCCTGTTTCTTACCGTAGATGTTCCTAAATGCAGCCAACACTGCCCATGACACAGTCTGAATGTTGGACTGCGTTGAAATTTCCTCCAGCCAATTAGTCTGCCACTCTTAATCTTAGTATCTTTCAGAGTTCCAGGACATGGGCAAAATGTGGACAGTATTTTTCTATCACTGCATAACACACATGGCCTAAAATCCAAGTGCCAATGAAATCCTTGTTCCCAAGTGAAACCTCCTGAGCTTGCTTTTTACAGTCTGCAGTTCTATCAGCATTCTGGCCTTCTGAGCTCAGATCAAAATCTTTTGTCAAGCTCAGTTTAGAGCATTCTAGCACTTCCCTAGCCAACATCTCCAAATCATTCTAAACTCCTCCCCCGAATCACTCAAAGGTTTCTGCACAACATGGTCAGGTATGGTGACAGCAATCACCTCATTTCTCTGGTACCAAAATCTGTCCTATAATTTTCCTCATTCCTGGGTCGAAATACCAACCACCTACAATTTAAAGAAAGAGGGGTTCATTTGGACTCATGCTTTTTAGCCCAGAGTCAGCTGGTTCCAAGTCAGAAACAGGGTGTTAGGAGAGAACAGTAAAGGAAAAGGTGCTCAGCTTATATCTGCTAGGAAACAAAGAGTGAAGAGAGAGGAGGCAGAGAGAGATATATTCATCCAGATCACACCCCCAGTATCCCACCTTTTCTGACCTGGCTGCTGGGTACTTCCTAACAACTATCTGTTGATGAGTACAGCACTCTCATGATCCAATCACCATCCAAAAGCCCCACCTCTGGACATGGAAGCATTTTGTGAGACATTCTCAATTTCAACCATAACAACCTCACAGGCCCAACAGCAGTGTATGGAAACACATGCCATGTCCATGCCGGGAACCCCTTTCTCAGATAGCAAGATCATGATCTTTTAAAACATAACAAACTGCCTTAATTTCACATAAAAACACGAACATCTGTGTAAGTAATTAAATGAGCAACTCATTGAGAGACAAACTTTAAAAGATAAATAAACCCCAGAGAGGAAAAACAATGTGTCAAAGACAACAGATGGTCAAATAATGCAGCATGTATAAAAAATCTGGGTAAAATCCTACGTGCTAACTGAAAAGAATAGAAAAAGCCAAACAAAATACACAAGAGAATTTTATAAACAAAACAAGATGTGCATTTGTTTTGTCCAGAGAATCATTTCATTAAAATAGAGGGAAATCCAAATAGGAGCATTTCTAACCTAGGTATTTGGCACCTTTTGGGAATACCTTTCATAAAAGTTAGAATTTTTTCATACTCAATCTTTTAGTAAATAATGTGAAACCACAGTGTTTTTACTGGTACACTACTTAGTGTGACCTTCTGCCATCAGTGTCACATGTGATACTTCCACGCCTGTGCAATTACTAAAAGAAATTAAGACACCTGAAGGAAAACATGAGTGTGTCATTGTATCTTTGCTGTCCCAAAGTACACACGCACACACATGCATACATCAGCTCCTTCCACAGTCAGCCGGGGAGCAACCCTCAGGATCATTAGAGTTCAAATCTTTGATGAGGCATGGCAGGTTATGCAGGAGTTGCATAAGAAAACCTCAGATCCCCTTCTTGTGTAGCAGGAGTGTGAAGGCAAAGATTATTCTCTTAGATCGAGTTGGTGCTCTAGGTCTTGAAGGGAATACAGAATGAGGATTGTCCACCTAAAGCTATGAACAACATTTATGTGACATGCTGCCCAAGAGCGTGAATGAGTGATAGATGAAAGGTGGAGATGAGGGCAGAGGAGACTCGTTTTTGGAGGCAGTAACTGACAGAATCTTCTGAGCAGTGCTGCTAAGCTATTTGATCTCTGATAGCAGTTCAGTCTTCCACTTCCCAAGCATAGATGAACAGCAAAGGATATCTCTCATGAAGAGACATTAAGTGCTGCAAACCTGCACCAGAAAGAAAGAAGAAAGAAAAAAAGGGGATCAAAGAATGGGTGCAGGGGGAGTGAGAGAGGGAAGTGAAAGAGAATGAAAAAAGGAATGAAAGTGTGTTATGTACATGTACCAACTCCACACGAGGATGTACTAATAAACTAAAAAAAGTTATTAAAAAAAGAGCACATGCTATAAATTTAGATTGGCCTGGGCTCAAATCTCAACCACTTAAATGCCATTTAATCTCTGTGACTTTGAGCTAGTTGCTTAATTTCTCTAAGTCTTCATTTCCTTAGCTGAGAAATAGTGCTAATCATACCTTCCTCACAAGTTCCATGTAATGGAAAGCATTTAGCTCCAGCATTTGGCAGAGAACATGTGCTCAATAAATGTTAACTAAGATAATGGACATCAACGGCTCTGACAGTCTGATGTTTTGATGCCTTTCCTCTGTTTCTCACTGGACCTGATTGTCCCACGGGTCTAAAAGACAGCTAGAAGGAGCCCATTAAACCACAAGACCCTGCACAGCACCAGTCCTGCTGCCCAACTCTTAACCATTTGAAGGTAACCCAGATGCAAGCAGTGTGCAGATGCAAGATCTCCCCATCAGTTAATTATAGCTATGGTTAGGATCATCAAGGTTCCCCAAAGGTTTATGTGCTTCCTGAACAGAAGCCATTGCACAGAAAATAAAGTCAAGAATCAACAAATTGGATTGTATCATGTTAAATAGCTTCTGCACAGAAAATGAGACAATCTACAGTATGAACGATCTACAAAATGGGCAAAAAAATTTGCCACCTACTCCTCAGACAGAGGAGAAATATCTAGAAAATGTAAACATCTCAAAAAATGAAGACCCCGCTTCAACAAAAGACCCAGTGAAAAAATAGGCAACCAAGATGAAAAGAAACTTCTCAGAAAAAAACTACAAATGGTCAATAAATACACACCAAAAAAGGTTCCACATCTCTGGCCATTAAAGAAATGCAAATTAAAGTAACACTGAGATTCCATCTTACTCCAGAAAGAATGGATTTCAATAAGACTTCAAACAATCACAAATGCTGGAGAGACTGCAGTTTAAAAAAGGAACCCTTCTACTCTGTTGGTGAGAATGTAAACCAATGCAATCAGTTTGGAGATTCCCCCCAAAAATAAAAATAAAAATTTCATTTGACCCAGCTATTCCTCTTCTGGGTGTATTCTTTAAACAGTTAAAGACATCATATTACAGTGATAAATGCTTACCCACATTTATAGCAGCACAATTAATAATAGCTAAATGTTGGAAACAGTCTATGTGTCCATCAGTTGATGAATGGATAAGGAAAGAATGGAGCTCCACAACAAAAAAGGAGATATTTGAGTCATGTGTAGGAAAATGGATACATCTTGACACCATAACGTCAAGTGAAATGAATCAGACACAGCTTAAATAGTACATGTGTTTCTCTTTTGTGAGAAACTTCAAGTACAAAAGATATAAAGTCCAAATAAAAGATGGCTAATAGGAAACGGAAATATATCTTTTGCAAATGGGAAGAGGACAAGAGATTGAGGGAGGAGGGAAGGGGAAATAATAAGAATTAGTGTGTTATGTACATATACTAACTCCTCACAATGAATGTAATCATTATGTATAGCAAATATGGACCAGTTAAAAAAATTAAGGAAAGACCCATATGCTAAGACCTTGGTGTCCAGCCTATGGCACTATTGGAGGTGATAAAAGTCATAAGAATAGGGGCCTAGTCAGAGATTTTAAATCCTTGGGATATACCCTTGAAGGTGATATTGTTATCCCATCCTCTCTTCTCTTTCTCCTTACTTCCCTACTGTGGCGAGGTGAAGAGAGTTTTCTGCCACATGCTTCCATTACAATGCTCTGCCTTGCTACAGTCCCAAAAGCAATGAGACCAATTACTGGTAGACTGAAGCCTTTGAAATCATGAGGCAAACTAAATCTTTCCTCCATTAAATTGATTCTCTCAGGTACTTTATCACAGTGGTGGAAAACTGATGAATACAATCATAAGTGGGGAACCACCCAGATGACTCTCCTTGACTCTCCTTGAAAAAAGAGCAACTACATCCATTTTGGATGAAGTTGGCCCATTGTCCATGTACTGATATGTACAGAGCTGGCTGGGCTATTTCTTGGTCCCTTCAACTGGCTTTAAGCAATGTAAATTGGGCTGGCTGAGGTAGCAAAGTGCAGTCCTTGAATCAAGGCTATACAGTTGCTGTTTCCTCGCCCAGTGACTCCCAGAAAAATACGGTTGCACCAGGCAGGACAGAGAACCATGCTCCATGCTGTCAGCTGAGACCAAGCCTTAAGAAAGAGGCTATGGACATCAAAAAGGATTGGACATCAGAGCTGACCTACCAATCCCAAAATATTAGATACTACCTCAGTTGGGTTAAGCAGATTATTCTCTCTGCATTTCTTGCCCTCTGAGTATTGCAGAGGTGATCTCAGGCCTCCTACCCAGTCCAGCTTACAGCACTCACATATTTCCTGCCACTCTCACTGTCATTCATCCCTGAGCCACTCCCCTCATGGAGAATTAATAAAACCTAGATTGAGTCCTGGGTCATAGCTTTTGTTCCAGTGAACACCGTCTTGGCTGGACTTAGGACCCCTTGCCTTCCCAAAACTGTGTATATGTCTTAGTATCTTTATTCTCACCTTGGGTTGCACTGGAAGTGGTAGATTGAAATTGGTTCACAAGAATCTTAATAACTTCTCCAAGGGATTACAAATATAAAACTTCCTGGACTGCAACAAGGACAGGAAAGTGACCTCCATAATGACACAAACATCAATGTACATTTCTGCGAAGCTTGGTGTATGATGAGCCATTTGGGAGATCCTGGTTATGGACAGGAGAGCATGAGGAGCTGTGTCTGGCTCCTCCTTTCACAGCCACTGCACGACATTGAGCTTTATGGAGACAGCACCAGAACATGAGCTGGATGGTCACTGGGCAACTCTGTGCCTTGCTGAGAAGAAAACAGCCAAACAGGGGCAAAGGAAGTCCTGAAAGCCGAGAGAAAAGATGCTATTCTAGGCATTCTTTGTGGGAATGTACAAGGAGGAACACGAGCAGCAGCACCAAGAAAGTTCAGCCAGCCTCTCGGAGTTTCCAAGCAATGCTCGGAGAGGTGGCCCGCCATTGCTGCTACAGAGAAAACGAACACAAGACAAAGGCAGGGGAGGCCCACTGTGAAAGTGAAATGAGAACCTATGTCTGTCCAAAATGGGAAACAAAAAGGCGGATCAAGATCCCAGTGTACTGTACAGGTCCCTTTAGGCCTCCTTTTCATTCAATCCTTTGTGTTTCCCAAGAACTAAGGGGCACCTCTGGGACGCACCCAAGAGTGATGTTGCTAAGAAACCAGGACATGCAGGGTGGTACCACTACAGGACATCCCATTTGTCCTTTTCTTCTTTGGGGGCAAAAAATAAAAATACAAAAAGAATTTTGCCACCTCTGAGCTAAAAGACAGCTTAATGCAAAAAAGGGTGCCATGACGACCAAGAAAGTAAGGCAGAAGAGAGAACGAAGAAGAGGAGGAAAGACAAGAGGCAATGGTGGCAATGACAAATAAGTTGGTTCTGGCACAGGGTTTTCCCTTTGTCAATAAAGCATTTAACCCTCCTGGACACAACTCATTCCATTCATTTATTTTTTCTTTATATATTTATTTATGTGCTTGTTTGCTTGCTTGTTTATTTATGGATTTAGTTACTTGGAGACAGAATTTTGCCATGTGCCCTCAACCGAAAATCTTGCCAGCCGCACCTCCCAAGTACTCAGGATAACAGGCATGGCATGCGGCACTGCAGCTGCTCCCGCTCACTCTTCATAAAGAAAGTCATTGAAATGTCAGGATGTGTGAGATTTGGCTTTAAACTGCACAGTGTCTCTTTTTGTGTAGTTCACACACGAATGAATGTGTCTTTAGTGGTATTTTCAACAACCACTTACCTTGCCTGGGAGAGTACAGGGGTTGTAAATTGGCAGAAAACTTAGAGCAGGCTCTTGTTGATGAAAAGCACAGATTAATTATATATGAGGACACTAGTTTTTTCATCTTCCATTATCCCTAATGCAGCTTATATAACAAAATAGCTGTAGCTCTGATAACCAAATACACTTTGTACTTGCACAAAAAATGATGGAGCTGTGTTATTGACACTCTGAAGGTTTCTAAGTAAATGCAATGTTTATTAGGAAAAAAAGAGTTTGCCTTAGAGATTATAGGCTGAATTCATGGAACAAGCTAAGGAAAATAGTACTGTCCAGAGAGAAAAGAGGAGAGAAGTAGAAAGTAGACTCAAGCATACTCCAGGACAAGAGGCTACACACAGAACCACGTGGTCACGCTGGGAGGGTCCATCACTTTGGGTCTCTCTCCTAACTCAGTGAGAGGTCAAACAGCAGCAAGGCCCCAAGAGGAAGTGAAAGATGGAAGGTAGTTTCCTGAGTGGCCATGTATCCTACTTCTACTCCAACCTGTGCAAGTCCTAAGACAAGGATATAGGTTTAGATGACTTCCTAAAGGAAGAAATTTTTTTCTTTTCCTTCTGCCTATGTTAGATTTCTTCGCTGGATCCCAGAAAATGAGACTGAATAAAACAGGTCAACAAGAGAAGAAAACAACAGTCTATTAATGTGTTGAAGGGGCATCACAGGGAAGCAAATTCAGTGGTGAGAAACCCTAAGGGCTGGATAGAACCTGGGCATACACAGCAACCAACAGAAAGCAATACATTTGCAGGAAAGGGACAAGACAAAGGAGCAGTGTTTTTGGCTCCTAAGACCAGAAAAATGTGGGAACATAAGGACTGAGGGGAAACAGATGGAGCAGAATCACTTATGTCCCTGCAAGTCTTTTCTGTGCCTACTTTCCATCTTTCTATGGCCACTAAACTTCTTGGGCAGGGCCACTTTCTGGTGGTTCTCATTTCTAAGAAATTATGGTTTTTGTCACATCAGAGAAGCTCCAGGAAGACTTTTTTCAATATTCATAGATTATTTGCCTCCAGCTCAAAATCCTTTTTATGCCAAAGAAGCACATTTTGAAGCCGGGTATGGTGGCTCACGCCTGTAATCCCAGCACTCAGGAGGCTAAGACAGGCGGATTGTTGTGAGTTCGAGACCAGCCTGGGCTACAAAGTGAGCTCAAGGCCATCCTGAACGGCATAGTGAGACCCTGTCTCAAAAACAGGGCTGGGGATCTAGCTCAGCGGTCTAAGCGCCTGCCTGGCAAGTGTAAGGTCGTGAGTTCAATCCCCGGTGCCACAAAAAAAAAAAAAAAAAAAAGAAGAAGCACATTTTGAAATAGTCCACTTTGATCTTTTATAGCTTCCTTCAACAGAAAACCATGTTAATTACCTGCACCAGTGTAAGCTGTGGATATCAACAATAATATTTTTCATAGGTTATCTACTTCCTATGCTAATGAGTGCACCATAAAAAGTATCCCACAAACACATCAGCTTTGCAGGATCCTGCAGAGTATGAGTCAAATGTGTGTCATGGACACTTTTTAAGCTACCTCTATAAACACTCAGAGAATAACAATTGCAGTGGAAGAATAAAAATGAAAAATAGGAAAGTGTTTTCACAAAGAAGGACCACTGAACGGGAGACATTGGCATGCTACAGGGAGCTCTCACCTCCCGAAGACTGTAAAGAGGGGAAAAGAGTCTTTCTGCGGTGCCACCATGACCTCTACATTTCCAGGAGTCTGCTATCATTTTACAAATATGTCCCTAGAAATACTAAAAATGTAAACATTCATAAACCACACTGATAAGATAGCACCTTGTTTCTTGGTATTTTTTTGATTCAATGGCAAGGCAGTCCACCCATTACCACAGTTATTTGCTTGCATATATATTACCTGTAAGGCACATCTTTGAAAACTAATCACTACATCCTAACACTTATTATCAAGAAAGCATTTGTGTTTTCTCCTCAACCTCTGTAGAAGATTGCTGTGTGTTTGGAGCACCTAAGAAGCAATGAGGAAGAACACCTGAGAACATTCACAATTTATCAGGGTGGACAATGGCAAAATCTCTCCAAAGGACCCATTCAAGAAGAGTAACAAAATTATCGAAGTAGGAAACACTAGAAGGCACGTACATCCTTGGGCCCCTGGAGTGAAACCCAGTTACTTGTGAATACTGTAATTTAATGAAAAGATCTGGCTGGGCACCTCAATAGCTGTCAGTGTCCAAGAGATCCGGAGCAGCTGAGAGTGAGAATTTCCCACGTGACATCCTCAGCTGCTCACTGGTTAAGGGTTCATCTCTTCTAATTTTCCTTTCATCCAGCGTGATAGGTAAGAAGGAGTTTATTCTTGCTTTGCTCCATCAAATCACAGCTAAACCATTAATTTAGCACCTTCCTCCCAATTATCTTCATTTGAATTTCAAATTTACTATTTTCTCAAATCTTCTCCTGAACACCAAGAACTATTTCAAACTTTTCAGACAACCTGAAAGTTTTTTCTTGCTCTTCTCAGGCCTTGTAGTTATAACTCCCCTCCCCAGACATTTATTTACTATTTCACCCACTCCCTAAGTACTGACTTCTCACAGTTCTGAAGCCTGGTAGCACCAGATCAGATGTCAGGAGGATTTTAATCCAGGTGAGTTAAGGAAGAATCTGTTTCAGGTCTCTCTTTGACTCATCAATGATCCTCTCCCTAGGTCTCTTTACATCATCTTCCTTCTACACAAAATCTGGTTCAAATTCACCATTTTTATGACTACATCTGGATTAAGGACACATCTTACTTAGATAAGGTATGACCTTGCCTTCTATCTGTAATGGTCTGTTTCCAAATACAGGCACACACTACCACACTGGATAGACTGTGACTTCAACATATGAATTGAAAGAAGGTGGGCAACTCTGTCTGTAGCCTGCAGCAGTGCTAAACACTGACGGTAAAGGATCGCTTCTCACCCTCTCCCACAAGCTTACCAGAGGCTTTGCCTCCACTTTTCTATGACAAGACTCATTTTGTGGAAATTCCATCTACTGTATCTATGTCACCTCTTTATTATATGCAATTTTTAATCTATTCATTGCCCTATCCTTTTCTAAAGTGAATCCTTTCCATCACCTAAATTCCAACTATCTCCAACTATTGATGATCTTCAAAACTCATTAGCATCTCCTCTCCCATGCATTTGGACTTATTTCCTTGCACTTGTAAATAAGCAGTGATTTTCTCATCCTGAAAAAAAAATCGGAGGGAATAAGGGGCGCTGGCCTAGCATAAACACCAAGCCAGTTAGAGATAAGCCTCAGTCCGCGGCGACTTCCACACAATTTGGCAGCGGTTCCAGGGTTTTCCTTCTCAGAGAGCTAAAAACATTTTGTTTCCACATATTTGATTGTGAAAAAAATGACATTTGAGTTCTTCATATTTTGCACAGAAATAATGTTCAGTGTGCACCAGGATTTAACTTTTCTAACCTAGTGTTACAATAATTGATTGAAGTTGTTAGACCAAGGTAACTCTAGCACCCTAAGCTTCTAGGAACCAAATCAAAATACAATTCAAGAGCTAGGGGCATAGTTGAGTGGCAGAGGCTTGCCTAGCTGGTGTATGGCTCTGAGTTTGATCCTCAGCACTGAAAAATTAAATAAATACAGCAGGAACAGTCATAGCCTCAGAAAATGAAACTTAGGTTTTTACCAAACATAATAAACTGTCAACTAACCCTAATAGGGACTTTGGTGCTAAACTGAAGCTCACTTTAACCAACAAAATGTTTTCTTTGCCTGGCTTTGGAGGTGATCATCTCTCATCTCTCCTTTAGAGCCACAAAACAAATGTGATCTGGAGCTGCCCAATGTACAATTGCTATCTGCTCAGACAAACCCTTCAAAATTGTCACACACCTGATTTATCTTTCGCCACAATGTACAGACTCATCAAATACCGTGGCTGTCACAGCATCACATATTTATGATTTGATGCATTAAGTTCTAAGGCAGTTCCTGTTTTAGAATTTAAATGACAGGTGTTTAGTATAGAGAACCCTTTCCCATCCTCATTGCGATTCAGGAAGGTTTATAATTATAATCCCATGGAGAAGTTATTGGAATTCCAACCAGTTAATTCCAATCTACCACTTCCGGTGCAACCCACGGCAAGAAGAAAAACACCGAGACATATATATAGTTGTGGGGAGCCAAGGGGTCCTAAGTCCAGCCAAGATGGTGGCTCACTCGAACAAAAGCCTCAACCCAGAGCCCTTCCCAGGTTTTATTGATCCTCCATGAGGGGCATGGCTTGGGAATGAGTGGCGGAAATATGTGACTACCTTGACTACCATGAGCTGGGCTAGGTAGGTCTAAGATCATCTCTGTGATATGCTGAGGGCAAGCAATGCAGAAGGAGAGTAATCTGCGTAACAATTGAGATAGCATCTAATAATTTGAGGTCAGTGCTGTTCTGATGTACAATCTTTTAGTCCTGGGAAGTCACAGCCTCTTTTTCGAGGCTCGCTCCCAGCCAACCACGTGGAGCATGGCTCTCCAACCCACCAGGCTCAACCATGTGTTTGGGGAGTGACTGGGTGGGGTAACACTGACCTGTCACTTTGCCTTAGAGATTATACATCAGTTCCTCAAGCCAGCCCAATTTGCATTGCTTAAAGCCAGTTGAAGGGATAAAGAGATAACCTAGCCAGCTCTGTACATATCAATACATGGAGATAAGGCCAAGTCTATCCAAAATGGAGATAGGTGCTCATCTTTTCAAGGCCAGTCATCTCTGTGGTTTCCCACATTTAGGATAGGCTTGATTAGGATAGTCATAAATGTTCAGAAGCTCACTAATACACATCCCTGATTGCCAGGTGAAAATTTACAAAGCTTTTTATCTCTATTAAATCAAGTGTTGCCTTTTTAGATAAAACCCTTTAGTATACGTCTGGTAGAAAACATGTCATGAATGCTGTGGCTTGTATAAGTGTCCCCCGAAGTCCCATGTGCTTGCTTGCCAGCTAGGCACAATTGGGAGGTGGTGGAACTTTTAAAAGGCAGAGCTCAGTGGGAAGTCTCCAGGTCACTGGGGACCAAGCCTTGGAGGGGTTGGTGGGGCTCCAGCCTCCTCATCTTCCTTTCTTTGCCCCTGTTCATGAGCTGGGTGGTTTTTGCCCATAGCATACCTCTGTCATGAAGTGCTACCTCGCCACCGCCCCAAAGCATTGGGCCGACAGTCATAGCCTAAAACCTCCAAAACCATGGTCTAAAACAAATTTTCTCTCATTATAAGTTGACTTTTCTCCAGTATTTTTTATAGTGACAGAAAGGTGACCAATGCAACAAAATTTTAAACTCAAAGAGTTTTGAGAAACCAGGAGGCACCAAAGAGTAGCAAAGGACATATATTCACAGAGGTGATAAGTAGGAAGCAAAAAAAGGAACAAAAACTAGCAAAAAAAATTGAAGGAGAAATGCTTTAGAAGTTAATGAAGGATAAAATTCCATTCGTGACTGAAATTTATAGCAATGGATATTTTTAGCAAGGTATTTTATATTTTGTTTTAACAAAATAAGTCAAGAACTGCCTTTCAGGACATGGTTGAATTAATCTGATATTCACAATACTAAAAGGACCAAGTGGAAAAAACACCTCCAAAGGAATACTAAATGAACCATTCATTCAGCTTTTTCAACATTTGAAAATCTGTACTACAACTCTTCTAAGTTCTAGGAAATGTTTTAGGCACCAGTTCTAGGAAATGTTTAGGTACCTTATATTGAATAAGGCAGACACCATTTTAATTAATTTTAGAATAGGCTAGCAATATATATATATATGAGACTGTTACATGTAGGAAAAACTTACGTGACGTACAGAACTCTTTCTCATCTTTCCAAAGGAAATAAAGATGCCTAAAACATAAGTATGGATGAATCAAAGCAAATGGAAAACAAAATTGTGTCTACTCAAAGGCGAACAGAACCAAGAATCAAAGAAACAATTTGGGAAGCCGCTGGAATGATTCAGATTCCAGCTGTGGTGGTGGCAGTAGGAATTGGGAAGTTGAATGAGATCTAAGGAAGATTTACAGGATAGTGCCTGGGACCTGGCCAAGATCCCCAGCAGCCCGCATGAGGGCTAAGGCAAAGGATGAAATAAAAGACAGAGACGATTTCAGTAATGCATAAAAAGGGGGGTTAGGTGGTCAGTGCCTCAGGATGGGCAAAGACGAAGATGTTCCAAGCTCACCACTGTTTATTGAGCACATACACATCTTTTCAAAGTGGGGAGTGAGTGAGTCCAGGAACAGCAGTGGCAATTAGTGGGCGAATAAAAGAGAAACAAAGCATTCTTGCAAGAATAAGGCAAGAGAGTTAATAAAAACAAGTTTTTCCTCCCAAGAGAAACTTCCACTACTGCTACTGCATTGTTCTAAACATCCTTGTCCTCAACAGGTCTTATCTTGCCCTGTGAGCGCCACAGCGTCATGGACCCTTGAGGCCTCGGCTGTGGCCGTGAGAAAGTGTGTGTTTCCGTACTGCAGTCTGCCCACAAGGCAGAGCGAGGACCACCTCGGATGGATCCCAGCCTCAATTCATAATCTGTGATGCTAAGCAGGATAGACTGGACAGCAATTAATGATGGAGTGGGAGCAGGAGAAAGAGGTGGAGAGTAAATCCTAGAACCCTGGTGAAGGAGCCCAGAGATTGTCACCCCAACATATGACACCTGCACGTGCTCATTCATTTAGACTAAAGGACTTTAGAGAGTTTCAGATGCTGGGAGATCCCTCATCTGGCATCTCCTTGCCTGCTTACAGTCTAAATCCATCAAGAAAAAAAAAACAAAAAACAAAACAATTACCTCTAATTCCTTCCCTGGCTATTCATTAACTAAACTCACAAAACCATTTCCAATCCCACCAAAATTTGTCTCTTTTCCTCCCTCTGGAAAAGGAGTAGATAAACTGCTGGTTCATGTTCAGATCTTGGGTCATTACATTTTAGGGTTGTTTCCATGCACATAATAAATTTGTGTATCTTTTCTCCTACTTAGTCTATCATCTGTTCATTCCAGCAAAACTTTAGAGGGCAGAAAGGAAGTTTTCTCCTATTGAGCAAACAGTGATGGCTCTGAATCAGGATGAACAAATAAGATAGGTTGAGACAAGAAAAAAATGTAACTTTAAAATTATACTTTTAATTAAAATCTGTAAGTTCAGGACACAATCCCAGTCAAAATACTAAAGGTCCTTAAAGGCACAAGAAACCTGGGCCTTTCCATTGGACCAATAAACGGTCTCTTTCATCAGGTGCCTAGGCCATCATTTTCACCTGTAGATCGGGCCTTTCCCGGCACCTATGTCACTATCACCTATGACTGGGCCACTGTCTGTCTGGCAAAGGCCATATATAAGCTCTTGTATCACTCGTGAGGTCCCATACTATTTCTTTGAATGTGCATTTTAAAAATTCTGCCTAGCAAATCCCTTTATGCCTCTGAATGACGTGTCCTGAAATTTCTGTTTCTGTGATAGAAATCAGAGGACCGATACATTTCCCCAGGAGTGTGATGAGTCAGAGTTCCCCATCTCTGCTTTGGGGACTTCTTGGAGTCTGTCCTATGACAGTTCTAATGCGGACTGCACAATTGGGGTTATAAGCATGGTCCCCTCAGTTCCTTCCACTCACCTGAGCCTGGGTGAAGACAGCGCCAATCCTCACCACTGCCCTAGGGCTTACTCTACACCAGTGTCAGGGGAAGACAAGCAAAGACCTCAAGCCCACCTTGGAAATTCCAAACCAAGGCACGTGTGCACTAGACCTTCCTGCATGACCTATAGTAACCTTACTTCTCCTGGAGCTCATTGAAATTTCACGCATGGGGGCTGCATCTCATATATTCAGTTATAACAGTGAAATATGGGAGAAGACATATACAATGGAGCAGCTGACATGATTCAGCACCCTGTCAGTCATGCCATTAATCATGCTCCAAAAGACCCTGGTAGAAGACCCCTTAAAGCAAAAGGGACTTTAAACCCCTGCACCCTATTTCCTCAGTGATCATTCCATTTTCCTTTTAATGGCATGGGCTTGCACAATCCAGCGTACTGTTGCCTTAATAAATTTTTTTGTTGTCTTCTCATCATGTGCTACATCCAATTCTTTGTCCATTGCACACAAGAACCTGGAAACTATTCTTGAACCCCATCACTCACAATCACAGTTCCACTGAATAAGACAGTGACCACACAAGCAGGTGCAGATTCTGGAGGAAAGATGATGGATATCAGACCTGCTGTGCTGATTTGGGGTGCTGTTAAGAAGTAAGGAGAACTAGTCCCACAGGCAAGTGTGGAGCACAGAGGAACTCTTAGCCCAAGGTACTGATTCAGGACATAGTAGCAAGTAGATAGTTAACCAAAGCTGGAGTACAGATGAGATTTCCCTGAGACTGTGAAAAAAGATGAGAAAAAGACTTAGGTGAGTAGCTGACTAATGCAGATTTAACCGAGTCAAAAACATTTCCATTTTAAAGAGGTGAAAGTTGAGATAAGGATTAGATAGAAAATTAGCTGTTCATACACACATTTGAGGAGCCTGAAAATCCAAAGAAAAGCCAGGTTAGGGTTCGATTCCAGAAAGCATCCTCATAGTTGGGTAAATGTCAAGGAGTTGCAAAGGTCATAAGGAGGGATAACCCCAAGTATTTATCTTTGCTCTTTATTGAAACCACTTAAAAGTGTCAAGAGGGAATAAAACAGAATTAACCCACTGTAACCCCTGTAACAGAGTTCAAGGAAGACGCTAAGGAAAAGATTTGCAGATGTGATATGATTCTGGAGGATGACTAATCACTTCAGAATGCAATGAAAAACAGTTAATGCAACAAATTAGAAACATATGTAAAAAGTTCAGAAGAAAACAAAAAGATGGCTAAAAAGAACTAGAATCATAGCGCACTAGCAGCCAGAGCAAAGGTAGTTGCTTAGTTATGAGAAAGTAAACAGTCGGGAACAGAAGTTCTCTGAAGAGGCCACATCCACAGTGAAGATTCTGCGGGCTGTGTGACCTTGGCTGATGAGGACATCGTGACTGTGGAGAGAGGGAATGCAGCAAACCGAAAGCCAACATCATTTTGCACTGTCTTCAGTCCCTTTTAATAGCCATCCATTTACTATCAATCTCCGAATCTCACCGAATATCTGCATGACTACTGGGTAAAAGCGTCGGACTGTGTTCCTGAACTCAGCAGACACCTAGCTTCCACCACCCCCAAAGCAAAAACTGGGAGAAGATAATATCTGTATCACCCCAAAGAGTTTTTCCCACTCTGCTGTGATTCTTTGATGGCCCTACTGATGCGATGATGATCTTCTTTTGTTCTTTTGTCACCAGACAGTGTCCTAGCGGACGTTCCTAAACGCACCCTACATGCAGAATTAAGTTGCTGGTTCACTGACTACTGACATGAGAAAAGAATTTTCCAGACAGGTCAGTAAGAGGCACAAAGGATTAATGAGACAAACACTTTAAAAATTCTCAAAGAAATAGAGAACTGACACTCAAGACTTGGATAAGTTCCTGGAGCATCCTCAAGATGGGTGATACAGAATGTGTACTCCACTGTCAGGTCAGTCACCTGGCAGGTATGTTTGGAAACAAACCACTTACATTTGCTTCTAGCTGAGATTTGCTCCCCAGTAAAAATTGTGTCTTCCTTGAGTGAACAGAGGAAATGTACCTTCCAGATGAAAAGCACAGGCCCAGTGGCCAATTTACAGGTCTTTATGCCCTTAAAACCCTTAGGAATTTTTTAGAGTGAGTTTCCTAGAAGGGAAAATGGGTTGAGTAACTTCTGTGTCCTGAAGCTGGAGTTTTCCTTAAAAGTACAGTTTTAAACTTCTTGTTTTCCTTGTCTCCATTCTACCTGTCTTTACTTTTTCTACCCTACCTTACTGTGAGTACACCTGTAACCTCTTCCCTGATGGAACACATTACTCTACATAATCTGAATCTGTATTCCTGAGACCTACTCACTTGTATTTGACTCAGAATAAAGCATCTTTGAAAATTTCAGAATTAATCACTAGGCAAAAAGTCAGGAGAAATAATCATGATTATTAAGTAGAAATTATATGCTATCAACCATAACAATTTAAAGCAGAAGTGAAATGCAACAACTTTGAGAAAGGGGGAAAGAGAGGTAAAGAAATTACAGTGTGGAGATTCAAGGCTTAACTGCCTATGGTTCTTAGAACAATAATTTTAAAATGTCATTTAAATTTATTATAAGAAAAAAGGAATAATGACTACTTTGACATTTGTAGAAAGAAAGTTAGAAAGTTATGTAGATGGGCTTCATCTTATCGATCATAGCAGAGAGCCACTAGATCATATCTAAAATGAATAAATCAAGTAAGAATAATATGTGCATGCTATATGGTATTAGGCTGGAACTGCTAGAAGGAACATTTTAAAAATAGCTTTCTCTGGGGTAGAAGAAGCAGGGAATAGAAAGTGGTGTGACTCATGGCTTTTCGCGATGACCCTTAGCTCCTCTTTGATTATGAACTGTAGAATGAGAATAGAATCAACCTAGTCTAGAACAAAGAAAATAACATTTATTTGGGAATGATTATGTTGTGCTCTGGGAACATAGAGATTGAAGTACTCCTGAAAATATGCTCTGAGATTTTACAAAATGATGGCTGTATTTGTAGCTTTAAACTAAAAAGAGTTTGAAAATCATGTTGCTTGTTACGCAGGAATTATGATACGTTCTGAAAAAAGTCAAGCTTCCTGTAAGAAAGAGCTTGGGGTGGTCTTGTTCTCAGGGTAGACTGGGGAGACAGCCGCTGAGCAGAAGGTCAGCAGAGGACAGCACTGTCAATGGTCAACTCACATCTAGTGGTGGGAGTGTCTGCTGCCCAGGTCAAAGGTGCAACTGCAGACAGTTTAAGATGTGATTGACAGTGGCCTCCAACATTCATTTTAAACATCCAAAGAGATGGGCACAGTGCTACATACCTGTGATCCCAGCAGTCTCAGCAACTAAGGCAGGAGTTCGAGTCCAGCCTGAACAACTTAGCAACTCAGTGAGAATCTGTTCCAAAATACATAATAAAAAGAGCTCAGTGTGAAGACTGTGGGTTCAGTCCTCAGCACTGAGGAGGAAAAAATACCCTAAACAAATGCTATTCCATTTTGATGCTTTTCCCTTCACACAACTGAGCACATATTTTATTTTATTTTAGTGTTTTTCAGACAGGGTCTCACTATGCAATTCACTCTGGCCTTGAATTCGCTTTGTAGCCCAGGCCGGCCTTGAACTTGCAGTGATCCTCCTGCCTCAGCCTCCCTAGTGCAGGGATTACAGGCATGCACCACCACAC
>RJWT010013551.1:0-21699 GCA_004365215.1 Cuniculus paca | reverse complement strand
CTCTTTATTTGAAACCTCCACAACACAGACGCCAATCTTGTCTCGCATTGAATCATTAGCTGTGCACGTCAACACATTCCAAGCACAAATTAAGAAACAATGCATTTATTTTCCAAGCCTGCCTGAGCCTTCTTCCCCTGAGTGTGCCCCTTAAAGTGGTGGAGATGTCCAAAGAGTTAGTGTGTTAGTTAGCCTTCTGTCACAAAATACCTGAGAAAATTAAATTAAAGAGAGGAAAGATTTATTTTGGCTCACTGTTTTGGAGGTGTCAGTCCATAGTCACTTGGCTTTGTTGTTTCTGGGCCTGTGGTCAGGCAGTACATCATGGTGGGGAGTGTTTTGGAAATCAAAACTGCTCATCTTGTGCTCAGGAAGCAAAGATTGAGAGGGAAAGGAAAGGGCCAGGGACAAAATTTATGTATCCTACAAGGGCATGCCCCCAGAGACCTACCTCCTCCAACAAATCTCTACTCCTAAAGTTTCCACCACCTCCCAATAGCCTATTAAACAGTCACCTCTGAAAGGTACCCCTGACCACTGTTGCACTAAGGACCAAGTCTTTAAAACATTGACCTTTGAGGAACACTTAAGATCCAAACTGTAACCACTAGCAAAGCAGCATTTCATGTGCTTTCCTAGCTTTGCATTCAGTTCTGTAACTGTCACTTGAACTCTGTACAAATGCTCTGAATGATCCTGGAGAAAAATTTCTAGATACTCATCCACAAAAAAGGAGTAGTCCCAACTTTTCAATAATTTACCGCACCATTTCTTTTGTTAGTCATTTAGGTAATTCCCAATGAATTACTCTGTTCTTTTGGATCATCGAGCAATGAGAATATCTCAGTATTTATTGATTAGTTTTATATATATATATATATATTTTTTTTTTTGTGCTAGTGATCCAGCTCAAGGCCTCATACATGCTATACAAATGTTATTACCAGTGAGCTACATCCTCAGCCTTTAGTATAGATTTTTCAAAGTTAAGTTGTTTAAATTATTTCTATATAGTAGTTATTCATTTTACCACGTTTTCTGAAGTCCACATTTACTGTATGGATGATGTAGCCAAATGTATTGGTCTTTCCACATATGGCCCAAGAAAGTAATGTAAAACATAGCCTCTAATCATATTTTCCTTTGCGGCCAGCTGTTTCTGGCTATTATACTTTTAACATTCCTTAAAGATTTTTTTTTTTTCTCTAAACAATGCCATTCTCACATGGCAGGAAGAATTTCCTTTCTGTGTTCACTTTGTTATAAATCTTTTCCCTTGTGATTCTGGTTTGCTTTCCATTTTGAGAAGAAAATACCTACCAGATAAGTTAAAAAAAAAACTTGAGTAAAATTTTACTTCTTAATTTCACTGTATACATCATACTGAACTCCTTATGACCTCTGTATTTTCAGAGTACATATACCCTGATGTGCTAATGAATGTTAACGGCTTACAGGAAGAAGCAGGCTTTTAAAATTAAACATCTGGGGTTTCTTAGCTGAGTCCATTTGACATGAATGTGTAATTCTATATTCTCTTTGCTTTGGAGGGTGTAGCCCTGGAAGTTGAGTTACTTGATTCATGTTTTGAAATTGTAATGGGGGACAATGTCAGCACCCCAAAGCTTCCTTCTTTCAGAGTCTCAATGAGCTTGTTAGCCTGTATTTGAAGGTGGAAGCTGTTTATTCTCAGTTATCAGAAATTTTATTTGACATTTTCTTCATGCAGTTTAATCAAAGACCTTTTCCACGATCTTCACTTATTTTACTATGTTTTTGAATGTAAATACTTTCATAGCTAATGAAGTTGAGGGAGAAGTTACCAGTTACAGATGAAAGCAGTTGTTTTTGGCAGCAGAAACTGGGATGAATAGTTTGTTTTTTTGAGACTCAGTTGCCCTTTCTGTAAAATGAGGACAATTATAGAATTCACTTCTTTTGAGGATTAAGGTTATGTGACATGATTCTTGTACCTAAAGAGCTTGGCACAGGACCTAGCTATTTATTGAATGTCTAATTTTTCAGCATTTTGCAAAGTAATTTTTTGTGACTTATTTAATTCATTGACCTCTGGGTCTTTGTTTCTTTTTTGAATAGAGCCTAGTTTGAATTCAAGTCATCTTTACTCAGTTAAGTTTAACTATAAACTTTTAAAAAATATTGGCTATTGTTTTTATTGATAAACTCTGTTATTCTCTTTATCGAAGGACCCAGCTCTTAATGTTGAAACTGAAATAGAAATTTTGAAAAAACTAAACCATGTAAGTATGTGTAAAATATGATTTATATGTAAGCTCATTTATCTCAAAATACAGGAAGAGGATCAACTATTTCAATATGATAGAACTAGTATTAACCTGGGTTATTTACTTTATATCTGTAGGTGCACATATACATGCACCTAGCTGTCATTTAGCTTGGAAAATCTACTCCAAAATTTCAAGGGACAGTACTCCATGAGTGTTTCATGATTTAATGAATAAATAATTACATAATATTTTTATTTAGTTCTTCTTTTGATTGTTTTGTTTTGTTTTGGAGACAGGGTCTTACTATATAGTCCAGGCTGGCCTTGAATTTACTATGTAGCCCAGGCTGACTTTAAACTTGTGTCTGATCCTCCTGTTTCAGCCTCCTGAGCACTGGGATTACAGGCATGCGCCACCATACTTGGCTTCTGACCAAAGTCTATATTGTGTAGACTTTATCAACTGGTCATGTATGTGAAGACAAGGCTAATTATAATTTAAGTTTTAATACTTTCAAATACTTTGGCCCTGGGATATAGTTTGGTGATAGATCATTTGCCTAGTGTGTGTGAGACCCAGTTTTGGTCCCCAGCACTGTAAACAAACAAAACCCCACACATTTTATTTGGTGTAATCTAAATAGAACCAAGGAGATCTAATAAATATAGCAACATCCTGTCCTCACATCTGATCAAATGGTGTTGGTGGCCCTGCTGGCTATAAATAATTCTTATCCTTGCAGCAGGAGGATTGCAAGTTTGAGCCCAACCTGGGCTATTTAGTGACTTAGTGACACCTTGTCTATAAATAAAAAAGATCTGGAATGTAGCTCAGTGAAAAGGCCCTGGGTTCAATCCCCACCCAAGGGGGAAAAAAAAAAAATCTCATCTTTTTGTGCAGTGATTACTCTGTCTCAGTGGAGGGTGTATCTCAATTCAAAAAGGTAAAACAAAAAAGTTAAAGTGTGGTTTGGATCCCTATTTGTCTTTTTATTGGTTCTTTCAGTTTCTTCATTAATTTGTGAGCATTTGTGAAGCCAAAAGCCTTGGAGTTAAACTTGTTACCACTGCAGACGTATCCAAGCTGTGGCCTGCAGTCTTCTCACCTTCTTTTTCCTCTTCTTTTTTTTTTTTAACTTATATAATAAATTATTTTAAAAGGGAAGTTTTATTACTTATATATTAGTTATATTGTGTATTTTATATGTGACCCAGGACAATACCTCTTAACTTAGTGTGGCCCAGGCAAACCAAAAGGTTGGACAAGTTCTTATAAAATCAGAATGTTCTCTTCTTGTGGAAAAATGGGAGGCCCTTATCACATCGGGTCCTATCCCCCTATGGTTCCAGTTATCAGGAGCCAAATAACCCTGCAGTCTGCTAGCAATGGTGCCATTGCGCCCCGTCCTGCCTGCTTCTTTATTCATGCCATTTGTCAGACTTCTTCAGGGTCCTTTGTGCTCCTGCCTGCTCTGAGGCAGTGAGGAGGAGAGCTGGGAAAGGACCTGGCCTTCATTCTTAGTAGGAAACATGATCTAGTTCCCACCGACATGGCAGCAGGGAATGTTTCTTGCGTGATCTCACTGAGTCGACTAGATTTTTGTTCTGCTTTCTCCCCTGCTTGAACTTCAGAGCATCCAGAGACAAGGAGCCAAGTGCCTGATCTTAGCCTTCCTGACCCTCTGGGCAATTGCCTCAAATTTTATGGTATTAGCGGTTTTCCCTCTTGGGAGTTGTTTCTCACTACTTTTCTTTGTTTCCTCTTTTTTTTTAGCCTTGTATCATCAAGATTAAAAACTTTTTTGATGCAGAAGATTATTACATTGTTTTGGAATTGTAAGTAGTACATGTTTTGAATTAATGTTTCTCTTTAAGTGCTTATATACCAGCAAAGAATTGAATGTACGTATCTTTCTTACGTTGGGGACCCTCAACATGTATGTACATGGTGGTGGAACCCACAGTGTGTGTGCATGTGTGCGTGTGTGTGAATATCACTTCTGAAAACCCTCCAGTGTTTCTAAAAGCAATTAGTATGGCATTCCAGGCCTTGCATCTGAGGTTTGAATCTGGTTTGAACTCTTATGTGTGAGTAGCTGAGCGCCCATGGGTGAGTTATTTCACCTCTCTGAGCCTGGTTTTCTTAGTATTAAATGCAGATATTAATGGTACCCCATGTGCAAAATCTCTGTAAGGATTAAATGCTATGGAACTGGAAAACCCCCACAGAGCACCTGGCAAATGTGGGCACTCGACTTTGGCTGGATAGTATTATTCTGCAGCTACCTGACCGGGTGTGCCTTTCTGCTCAGAATCATGGACCTTTGTTGAAGGATGCTTGAGTATCCTTCAGGATCTTGCTACCTCGATGGTCTAGTTTTACTTGGTGTGACCAAAATAGTTTCCTGGGAGAGGCCTGTCTCATGTCCATTCCTGCATAAATTTGCAGTGTTTCTGGGAATGGTTGTTGTGGCCGGAGAGTATGCTTTGTTGCCCCGCAAACAGTGGTTATGCAGGTTGACCACGAAGATTACATAATAGACTACAGTCCTGATCGGAGTACTAGGACATACTTGGATGGTCCTGTGGTACCTGGGGAATGTTGCTACTAAATGGGAGACTGTTACCTGACTAGATCCAATGGCCACAGTTTAATAATGCTAGCAATACAATCACAGTAACTGATACTATGTATCAAGTACTGTTATAAGCACTTTATGTGTATTGACACATTTATCCTTCATAATAATCTTACAGGTTGCTTACAGGTTGTAGGTGTATTACTTACAGGTTATAGGTGTATTGCTCAATTACTCAAAAGGAAATTGAGTCACAGAGGAATTGAATGGCCTTTTTGAGCAACTAGACCGAGCCAGGTACTTTACCTACATCAGTTAGCTCTTAATTTTCACACCAGCCGTCATGGTAGGTGGTTGTCTTGGTCACTTTCTCCGTGGTGGAACAGAATGCCTGACATCTACAGCTTCAAGGAGGAGAGAAAGGTTTATTTTGGCTCCTGTTTTGCAAGCGTCAGTCCATGTTTAGCAGGCTCAAACAGAAAACAGCCTGGCGGAAGGGTCTGCCTCAGAGGAATGCTGCTCATGTCATGGCACTCAGAGAGGGAAGGGAGGAGCTGGGGAGGGAGCGATACCCTTCCAGTCAGACCCCTCTAACCCAGCCCTACCTCCTAGCAGCAAGTCAGCTGTAGTGTCCCCATGGTTTAGTCACCTTCCAAAAGCTTCCCTCCCCAGCACATAAGGCTCTTGGTAGACATTAGATCCAAACATAACAGTGATATTATCCCCATTTCTTTTAAGCTCAGAAAAGTTAAATATCTCACCCATAGTCCAATTGCTGGGAAGTGGTGGCATTGGGGTTCAGACCCCCATTGTCTGATTTGTAAGTGCCTGCTTGCTCTTCTGTGTTAGCTCCCAACTCAAGAATGCAGACTCCTTGCCAGGTGTGAGGGTACTTGCCTATAATCCCAGCAACTGAGGGAGGCTGAGGCAGGAGGATTGCAAGTTTGAGTCTGCCTAAGTAATTTATTGAGACCCTGTCTCAAAAAAAGTTGGGAATGTGGCTCAATGGTTACATGCCCCTGGGTTCCATACCTAGTATGGTTAAAAAGAGGGGAAAAAAAAAAAAAGACCCGTAGTCTGCTGCATTCATTTATTCATTTATTTGGCGAGGAGTACTAGGTATTGAACCTAGGGCTTTTCCACTAAACCATATCCTCAGCCCTTTTATTTTAGTTTTTTGAAATACGGTCTTAGTAAGTTTCTGAGTTGCCCATGCTGGGCATGAACTTGCAGTCTTCCTGCCTCAAGCTTCCCAGAGTGCTGGGGCGTGCACCACCCTGCCTGGCTTGTGTTCAGTTTTTAAAAACTGTCCAAGTATTAGCAGTGCCCACTGCACATTCCTTCTGTTCTCTTCTTCTTTCCAACTGGAACATCTGATTGTGGATAAGGTTTATTTGCTCAGTAGTTTTAAAAATGGAAGTCAAAAGTGAATTAAAAATGTTTTCTTATCATAATGAGTTTTACTTGTGCTTATCTTCTCAAGTAAGTTTCCTTGCTTTGCCTGTATCCTTCAGGATGGAAGGGGGAGAGCTGTTTGACAGGGTTGTGGGGCACAAACGTCTGAAGGAAACGACCTGCAAACTCTATTTTTACCAGATGCTGTTGGCTGTCCAGGTAAGAGAAGCCCTCAGTACTTTCTGTTGTGTGAATTACTGCCTGAGTTAGGCCGAAACAGAGGAACTGGGGATTAAAATTCAGAAGCGAATCTGTGTGTTTGTTGTTCTGTTCTTGGCAAAAACATCCTACCCCCTGGATGACAAAGATCTCGCTGTGAAATTAAGGCGCAGCAAGAAAGGGAGCTAAGAGCTGAGATGCAGCGCAGTGGTAGCGTGCTCGCCTGGCACACACTGGCCCCTGGGTTCAGTCCCCAGAACTTGTGAAAGAAAAAAGGCAGTGGAGAGCAGGGAGGCTAAAGAAATGAACACATGGTCCTGTTCTTCTCTTTAGTTTGGAGCTCTTTCTGAAGGAGCATTGATTTCTACATTGGTTTGATGCTTGTAGAAATCCCCCTTAATTCTCAGACTGGGAGCTGGGCAGATTTGAGGGCCGGGCTCATGAGTTGGGTGTCAACGGAACAACAGTCAGGACAGTTTTCTCTATGGACGCCACCATTTTCCAAACCAAATTTGGGTCTGGCGATTCCCTGCCAGTTTCTTCTGAAAACCCACTTCTTGGGCAGCTGGGGCTCTAGCGTGGTGGTAGAATGCTTGCCCGGGATGCATGAAACCATGAGTTCAACCCCATGTACTGCAAATATAAACCAACCAGAAACAACTCCATGCAGGAGGTGCATCTGTTGGGAGCAGTGCTTGGATTGAAGGAGATTTTTCTGGAGTTTGTCCATCTGGGTTTGTCTCATTTGAAGTTTTGCCCAAATCCATTTCCTAGTGGAAGTGTTAGGAAAGGATTTTCCCTTAGCAGGGGAATATCTGAGAAGGCTGAAACTTCCTTTGCTTTGCAGCACTGGGGATTGAACCCAGGAAGTTCTACCACTGAGCTATCCCTCCAGGACAAAAGCCATTCTTTTAATGGCAGCTGTCACCTACCCAATGCTTGACTCTTTTTGGTTTATTCCCTCCCTTCTTTATATTTACTGAACGACAGTGTGAAGATGTTGGATATGGTGTATTTTTGATTCCTAATACAGGATGACATAGTGTATTGATGTTTTGTGGGTGTTCTTCTTATTTTTTTTTCCAGTTTTTTTTTTCCAGTTTTTTGAGACACAGTCTTGCTATGTAGTTCAGGCTGACCTTGAACTCACTGTATAGCACAGTCTGACCTCACATTTGTAGCAATCCTCCTGCCTCAGCCTCCCAAGTACTGAGATTATAGGTGTGTGCCACCATGGCTGGTGGTGTGTTTATTTTTACATGCTATTTCAAATCAGAGAGTTTTTGAAGACTAGAGTCAGGCTTTGCAGCTAAGAATAGGTTAATACTGAGTATTTGTACAGATGATTTACAAATATAAAAAATCATGTATTTATTTGGTTAACTGGTTGATTTTTTGAGACAGGGTCTCACTGTGTTGTTTAGGCTGACAACTCACTATATAGCTCAAGCTGGCCTCAAACTTGCAGCAATCCTCCTGCCTCAACCCCCCAACTGCTGGGATTACAGATGTGTGCCACCATGCATGGCATTTATTTATTTTTGAGGCAGAGTCTTGCTCTGTAATTCAGACTGGTCTTAAACTTGTGGTGATCCTCCTGCTCAGCCTCCTGAAGGTTGAGATTATAGGCATGTGTCACCACACCCAGGCAAATATGTATTTTTAGGACTGGAATAACCAAATATATTATCTTGGTGGAATTTTCATGGTTATTTTGGTATGTTTTCAAAGTAATTTTCTATTACTTATTTAATGTCCCCCCCCCCACACTCTGGGATTAAACCCAGGGAACACTGAGTTCAGTGGTAGAGTACTTGCCTAGAATGCATGAGACCTTTTTTTTTTTTACTTTTGACACAGGGGCTTGCCTAAGTTTCCCAGGGTAGTCTAGGAGTTGCAGTTCTGTGCCTCAACCTCTCAAATAGGTGGAATTAGAGACATGCACCATCATACCCAGCACAATTAAATTTTAATTAAAGCTGGGTGTGGTGAGGTATGCCTGTAATCCTAGCACTTGGAAAGCCGAGGCAGGAGGATCTCTGTGAGATCCAGGCCAGCCCTGGGGTACATAGTGAGTTCAAGGCCAGCTTGCCCTACAAAGTGAAACCTATCTTAAAATTTTTTTAAATTTTATTAAAATAGATACCTTATATATCTACCAATATGAAGGAATATTTATTTTCTTGAATTGTGAATTATAAGAGTTATCATTCTAAGTTGCTTTTTTCATGTTTTCTGCTGTTTAAGGATATTTGGGAAAGTTTATAAACCAACCCATTTAACTAGCAGTTTTCTATGATTTCAAAAATATAGTTGTATATTACAGCATACAGTTCCACTCAACCTAAGATGTATGTCTGTACTCACATATCCACTGAATATATCTAAGAGTCACACTTCCCTTTCCGTGTAGTACCTTCATGAAAATGGGATTATACATCGGGATTTAAAACCAGAGAATGTTCTACTGTCATCTCAAGAAGACGACTGTCTTATAAAGGTAAGTAATTTACGTTCTGCATGTGGCCATTCTAGTAGATTTCTGCTCAGAAACTCTTAATTCATCAGGTAAAAACAATGAGAGCATAAAAAGACTGAGACGCTGACCTTTCCACTTTGAGCAGTTCTTGTGGAAATCAGATGGTGTTGCAGTGCTCTGGAGTGTAATGAGTAATTATTGAGCTTCACTGTGTACAAGCCACTTTTGTGAAAAGAGGGGAGGTCTAAATGACTGAGTGAACCACATAGCCTGCCTTGTCATCTTTCTCAAGCCTAGTTTCACTTTAGAATTTCCTATTAGGATTTTTAAAAAAATAAACAAACTAAAAGCACCCAGGCTATCTCAGAATCTGAGGGTGATACACACAAGCATGCGCATGCATGCACGCACACTTTGAACTCACTGTGTAGCTCAAGCTGGCCTTGAACTCGCAGCAATCCTCCTGCCTCAGCCTCCCAAGGATTACAGATGTATTTTTTAAAAATATTTTTCCTAAGCTCCCCAGATATTCCTTGGGTAGTGAAGTTTGGAAATCTGAGGTCTAAGAAGAACCAGGGATAATTAATTTGAATCATAGAGTGTTTTGGCAAGGATTATAACTTTTTGTAAGGTAACAAAGAACAGACGAAAGTTGAAAAACCTGGGTCATAAGGTTCTTATGCTCAAGGATTTATTCCAGTCTTGAACTCACTACATAGCCCAAGCAGGCCTTAAATTTCAGATCCTCCTACCTCAGTCCCCCAGTACCAAGATTACAGATGTGCAAAGCCATCCCAGCTTCGTGGATTTGATTTATTTTTTGGTTTTTTGAGCCAGGAACTCACTTGTAGTTCAGATTGGCCTTGAACTCTGTGTAGCCCAGGCTGGCCTCAAACTCACAGCGATCCCCCTGCCTCAATCTCCTGAGTGCTGGGATTACAGGCATGTGCTACCATGCCTGGCTCAGATTTTATTGTAAGCAAAATTAAATACCTTACCTTTCAAAGATAGGAATTTGTAACTGATCATGGTGGCCCATACCTCTAATCCTAGCACTCAGGAGGCTGAGGCAGGAGGATCACTGCAGGTTCCAGGCCAGCCTGGGCTACATAGTAAGACCCTGTCTCAAAAAAGTCCAAAAAAAAAAAAATACTGGTCTTGGTGGCGCACGCCTGTACTCTCAGCACTCAGGAGGCAGAGGCAGGAAGATCACTATGAGTTTGAGGTTAACCTGACCTATATAGTGAGACCCTATCTCAAAAAAAAAAACCCCAAAAAAACCCCAAAGATACAAATTTGTAGGTTTCAGATGGACTGTGTCAATTGTATAGTAAAAACTATTCAATTTTTATGTGTCTGAATTTACATGTCTTTGGGGACAATAGAATATGATCTTTTATTTTATGAGATTGTTAAAAATTATTTATTTTGTCCTTAATTTTAGATTACTGATTTTGGGCAGTCCAAGATTTTGGGGGAGACCTCTCTCATGAGAACTTTATGTGGTACCCCCACTTACTTGGCTCCTGAGGTTCTTCTTTCTGTTGGGACTGCGGGGTATAACCGAGCTGTGGACTGCTGGAGTTTAGGAGTTATTCTTTTTATCTGGTAAGAAAAGTTTTCATCACTTCACTATCTGGTTGGAGGTGATTAGATGAAATCATAAATGTATCCAGGTAGAGAGCTTGTGTTTTATTTGGTCACTTTTTGATCATTGATTTAAAGAAAAACCTGATTTTTCATTATGCCGAAAAAGAAATCTATTCGTCTGAATGCTGCTGAGAATACCACTTGATTTCTTTTCCTTTCTCTCTCTACCAATATTAAGCCTTAGTGGGTATCCACCTTTCTCTGAGCATAAGACTCAAGTGTCACTGAAGGATCAGATCACCAGTGGAAAGTACACCTTCATTCCTGAAGTCTGGGCAGATGTCTCAGAGAAGGGTATGGATACAAAAGGGTTAAGAATTTGTGGTTTACTGAAATGTGAGTGTGCTGGTGGGAGCTTCTTTTCCAACTCTATGGTGTTTTCTCCTGTTGACTCTGTTTTTAGTTTTTGTTGTCAGTTTTGCATCATTTGAGCAGAGGAAATTATGAGTGTGGCTTCCAGAATCCAAACTCAAGTCCTGAGTCTGGTATTTACTAGCTGTGTGACTTTAGCCAAGTTACCTAACCTCTCTGAGTCTTCATTTTCTTTATTTGCAAAGGGGTCTTCAGTAACCCCTGCCTGAAAGGATTTTTGTGAGGATTAAGTATAATGTACACAAGTGCTTGGTACCTACCTGTTTAAAGATGCAAAATAATAAGTAACTTTTTATTTTAAGCTTTTTTTTGAGTAAGTAGCATGTAAAAGGGCAACATCATTAGTTACCTTGTATTTTATAATTTAAAACTGCAACCTTGTAACTCCCTGAAGAAAAAGTAGATTAAAATAAAATGTTCACTAACATAGTGCAGGTGATTGTGTGAAATGTCAGTATGGCATATGTTTTGTATTGTTTTGAGATAGTGTCTTGCTAGGCAGTTCTCACTGTGTGTAGCCCAGGCTGGCCTTAAATTTGCAGTGATCCTCCTGCCTCAGTCTCCCAAGTGCAGGATTACAGGTATGGGCCACCATGCCCAGCAACATGTCACTACGTTTGAGGAATAGTATTTTTGCAGTATACAGGCTGGCCTGCATTTGTTGCTTGCTACAGTTGTCAGGTTTTCTTTCTGACAAGCCTATAGTTCCGGGGAGCCCCTCTATGGCTAAAGGACTCACCATCTATCTGTGGGTCTCATGAGAGTTGGCTGTGCATCCTGAGTATCTGAGAACTGGATGGAAGTTCAGTTTTAATTAGTCTGAGTCTGAGTCCTGCAACAAGAGAGGAAACAGGAAGCTGAGAGCTTATGATGACCCAACAGCGAGAGATGGGGGCATCGTTGTCGTTCCTGCTCAGAGTCCTCTGAACACAGAGCAAGGAGGATTGGGAGGCGCTGTCCACTCTGTCTGCTGACTCCATGACGATCTTCTCTTTCTGGATGGTGGCCTGTCATTCTGGCATACTTTTATATTGCTGCTTTTATGTATTTCTCCTTTTCACTACAGTTTGCCCAATTCTTTTTTGCTTTAGCTCTGGACCTTGTCAAAAGGTTGTTGGTTGTGGATCCCAAGGCACGGTTTACAACGGAAGAAGCCTTAGGTCACCCATGGCTTCAGGTGGGTGTGGGGCAGTGCCCTTTGTATAAAATACATGGGGAGCCCTTGACCAAACTGCCTGAGTGAGGTGAGGAAGAGCACAAAAACATGTTTTGTGTGACTGGGGCTGTGTAATTGTTTTAGATCAAGTGTAGGGCATGTGGGGTGTGGGGGGTGTTTGGGGCATGTATCCCTTCTCACATTATCCATGGCTCTGGGATGGACACGCTCACTTTGTGACTCGTTCTGGTTGCACTTGGCTGCCCTGAGCCTGCAGTTTGAGTCCTTTGAGAGAGTGTCCTTTGAGAGAGTGTACTGACTCCACCCCCAACTGTGTGTCTGTCCCTCCAACAGGTGGGCTGGGCTGGGCTGCATTCCAGCCATCCCCGGCCTTCATTCAGGGCAGCTGGGGGAGCTGGAGCAAGGCAGCCTCCTAAGAGAGAATTCAGCTGTTTTGGAAACCCACTTGATTGGGTAGAAGAGGTCCCACTTTGTGCTTCTAGTGAATAAGCATGCCCTTAATGTAGGTTGTCACCTGTGCCTGTGTGGTCTGCATTACCTCCATGTTTATGCTGTGAGTTGTGGCTGCCTTTTGATCATAAACTGACCTCATTCAGAGCTGCCAGAGTTGCACACCCTTGTGGCTTCACTAGGTTAATCTTTGGCTTTGAAATTATCTACAGAGAAATTTTCTGATGGATGTCTGATACTCTGTCCAGTACATTTCTACTCAGCACAACCAGGCCTCCTCCTGTTAACTTTCTTCTGGTCTTTTTGTATTCTGTGATGCTGTGATGAGATAGCTTGAGTTAGTAGCTGTTACTTGGGGGATTACTGGTCCAGGAATTCCTTGGGCAGTCCAGCCTGGGCCTCTGGGAAGACTGTCGCTATTCTCTCTTGCAATTCGGCAAACCTAACAGTTTTGCTCAGGCCAGCTCAGGTTGAGAACAAACAAATCAAAAGAAACAAAGAATAAAAGGAGGGTAGAAGGGGGGGGCAGATGTATGTTTTGGATGTTACCCTGGAAACAGCAGTCCCCCCAGAAGAAATCTGTCAGATGATTTAGCATTTAATAGACCACACAGAGTTGAAACAGCAGGACCTTGGAGAAAAGGAGTTTGGAAACAAAGGGTGCCTTTGCATGTGGGGATTTGATTTTCATGGAAAAAGAGAAACACGCCTCTTGGCTCTTTTCATGTGTCCTAATAGGAAAACTCTTGGGGGTCCACTGTAGAGGTAGAGGAGCTTGGTTAGGCTTGGAGAGAAGGGAGTTGGCCAGTGAGGTTTTGGAATAGTGTTTGTGTCTGCCTGAAATTTATGAGCCAGCAGAGTTGGTTATTCACAACCAACCAAAATGTGAATACATGGGTCTCATGTGAATACTCTTTTGTTGACATTTTTTGCAGCCAAAGGTGGAGTCAAGGATAAGGATACAGATTGGCTGTCTACTATGTGTGCTGCTGAAGTGGGCACAGATCAGCTATCTAAAAACAGTCGTTAATGGTTAGGTTTTACTTATATTTGTACGTCAGTATTGTTAAGAACCCAGATGGTTTTGTGGGTGTAGCATTGGGCCGAGTGCTGGGAATGTGAATTCTTGTCTCTGTATATCTTTAATAATGTCCAGTTTGGGGAGAATTTCTTTTCTCTTCTTTCTGCCTTACATTTATTAAAATAGAGATTGCTTCTTCCTTAGTCTTTGAGGGATATTATAATTTTAATTTTATTTAATATTTTATTATTTTCTGGTTTTTTGAAACAGGATCTTGCTATGTAGTTCAGGTTGGCTTTGAACTCACTATGCAAATACAATTCAAGCTGACCTTGAACTTGTGGCAGTCATCCTGCCTCAGCTTCCTGAGTGCCGGAATTAGAGGTGTGTGCCACCATACTGGCTTAATTTAATATTTTTGAGTAGATTTTAGGTATCTCAAAGGAAAGATTTTATAGATACACCCTTACCTGTGTTAACAATAAGCTTCTTTTTTCATATTATTGCTGACTGATGACTTGTAGACATAGACTTACTAGGTTCTGCATTACTTTGGCAGCACTAAAGGGCTGCTGGCAGAAGGGCAGAGGGTAGTGAGGTGGATGGAGTCTGTGCCATGGATGGGTATGGAGGAACAAGGAGGACGCCTTTGGAGAATGACACTATATGAGAAGTGAGATCATAAGGCCAAGTGAGAGCAGAGTGGGGAATCCAGCTATGCTTGGTGTTGCCAAAATCAGTAATGGGGAGCTATGCCAAGAGATTTAATAAGACAATGTGATGGAAGCAGCTGGTGGTGGCTACTAGGTAGAGGAGAGATCAGCTCATTGTTAGTTTTCCAGTACTGTCATTTCTCAGTGTCTGTGAATTTGCTGAATGTCGGAGGCCTCTGTTCCTGCGTCCTCTCCCTGACTTCCATGGTACATTTGGATTAGGGGGAAGAATAGGGAGGAGTGTGGGTTGAGTTGAAAAGTACTTGGGGCTTTGGAATCCTAGTACTCTGGGTCTGTTCAGTATATGCCTCTTGTGAGAGACCAAGCTAGGCTTCTGGCTACCCCAAACCCTACTTCTTGGCTATAGGTGTTTTGCATTTCCAAAGATGGGAAGAACAGTACCAAATGCAAATCCTTGATTGTACATTATTGAGCATCCAGGCAGGTGGGAGCTATGCTCAAACACATCTGGACAAGCATTCTCTTTGCCTGCCTCCAGCCCCTAGCATGAAACACCTATAGTGCTCTGCCCTGTTTATTTATTGTTGTCCTTTCTTGTCAGATCTGAGCTTGGGATATTGTGGGCTTCAGGTCCTTTTGGCAACTTGTACAACACATGCTGGCTAATTTTCTTAGGTGGTTGAGTCAGTTAGGATGGCCTGGGTCACTGGCCTCAGTGGTGGCAGGGGAAAAGAGAGGAATAGAAGGATTCAGAAAGATGCATGGTGTCAACCCCACACTCTGGCCTCCTGATTGTCATATTTCTCAGGATCTGGGATGCTGGTTCTAAAAGTCTTAGCTGCTGGGGTTTGTGATTCTCTGACCCACTGAGAGCTTATGGACACATGGGCTTGATTCAACCAGTGTTGAAGAGAATAGACTGCTCATGAGACCACTGCAAGAAGACATAAGTGAGCGATAGCCAGCCCTATCATCCTGGGGTTTTCCTTTCTCTCATGTATAGCCTACTAAGGTTTTTAATTTCTTCACAGGATGAGGACATGAAGAGAAAGTTTCAGAATCTCCTGGCTGAGGAAGATAAGCCATTGGCTCTATCCCAGGTCGTGCCCCAGGTATCCCTATTAATGATCACTAAATGTTGATTAGAAGCCTAGAAAGGTGTGTACACCTGTAATTCCAGCACTCTGGGAGGCTGAGGCAGGAGGATCAAAAGTTTGAGCCAGCCTGGGCAATTTAGCAACTTAGTAAGACCCTGTCTCAAAATTAAAAATTGAAAAAAGAGCTGGGGAGCCGGGCCTGGTGGCGTGCGCCTATAATCCCAGCACTCGGGAGGCTGAGGCAGGAGGATCATTGCAAGTTCAAGACCAGCCTGGGCTACAAAGTGAGCTCAAGGCCAGTCTGAACGGCATAGTGAGACCCTGTCTCAAAAAGACAAGTGCCGAGAATTTAGCTCAGTGGCGTAAACGCCTACCTGGCAAGCGCGAGGTCACGAGTTCAATCCTCAGTGCCACAACAAAAGAGCTGGGGATGTAGCTCAATGCATAGGATTTCGTTGAATCCTGAGTGTGTGATTTATAATGTAGTAGATGCTTGGTTTCTCCTTGTCTGCTACAGCATCTTCATAAGACTTAATAAGTCAGGGGATGTTAAATGCATGCAAGGAGCTAGGGGTTGTCAGAAGGTTTCCTACAAGGTAAGATCCAGCATTCTGTTGGAGATTCAAATTTAAATTTGTTGGAGAATGTAGCCAGGCATGGGGGTGCACACCTGAAATTCCAGCACACAGGAGATGGAAGCAGGAGGACCGCTGCAAGTTAAAGGCCAACCTGGGCTACATAGTGAGTTCAGCCTGCACTACAAAGCAAGATTTTGTCTCCCAAAAAAAAGGAAAATTTAAAATTTGGGCAAGCATTTGATTTCTTGGTTATGTTTTTCTTTTCAGTTCTTTGTGAGTATAAATTATTATCTGTGCATTCCTATCCTGCTGTTTCTTTTTGTTGTTGTTACAGTGCTGGGGATGGAAGCATGGACCTTGTGCATGCTAGGCAAGTGCTGCACAGCTGAGCTACATCTCTGGCCCTGGTCCTGTTTTTATTTAGTGAATGGTATCTCTTCTTCTTTTTCTTTTTTTTCCCCACTGTTCTCTCCTGCTTTTATAAGCAAGGAAAGAGCTAAGACACAAAAGATTATCTCCATAAAAGAGCAAGATTTTGGGGGAGGACTTCAAATAGAGGTATTTTGTTTTGTTGTTACTGTTTTGTTTTTTACTTTTTTTGAGACAGAGTCTCACTATGTAGTGCAGGCTGGCTTTAAACTCGCTTATGTATCCTAGGCTGGCCTCAAACTCACGGTGATCCTCCTGCCTGAGCTTCCTGAGGCATGTACTGCCATGCCTGGCTTTTCATTTTAGAGTTACAATCTCTTTTTGGTGCTGGGGAGTGAAGCCAGGACCTTATACATGCTAAGCACATGCTTTACTGCTGAGCTACAACCCCAGTCTCTATAATCTCTTTAAGCGTGATAATTTAGGAGATGAACAAGAGCAGGCTGATTTTGCTCCTTATTTTCAGTATACAGGTGCTCTGTAACTTATGATGGGGTTGGGCCAAGGATTTAGCTTAGCAGCTTAAGCACTTGCCTGGTAAGCACAAGGTTGTTAGTTTGATCCCTGGTACCAAAAAAAAACCACAAAGAAAACTTCTATCACTTATAATGGGGTTATATCCTGGTATACCTTTTTTTTTTTGGTCTGTTTGAGACAGGGTCTCACTATGTAGTTTAGGATGGCCTTAAACTCACTTTGTAGCCCAGGCTGGTCTTGAACTTGCAGCAATCCTTCTGCCTTCCAAGTGCTGGGATTATAGGCATGTGCCACCATGCCTGGCCCAGGTAAACCAATTTAAGCTGCCAATATTTTAACCTATTGAACATCCTAGTCTAGCAACACAGTACACTATATGTGGTTTCCCTCCCCAGTCTCAAGAGTCATTGCTACCTCAAGAAAAGATCCAAATTCGAAGTTCATTTTCTACTGTGTAATGCTTTTGCATCACTGTATGTACAAAAACTCAAAGTCAAGCTGGGCATGGTAGTATACGCCTGTATTCTCAGCACTTGGGAGGCTGAGGCAAAAAGATTGCAGCAACTTTGACACCAGTCTGGGCTACATAGTGAGTTCAAGGCCAACCTGAATTACAGAGTGAGACCTTGACTCAAAAAACAAAAACACTCAAAGTCAAACTGTCTGTGCATCATTAAGTAGTTAGATGTCACAAGGGAGAGAAATGTCAAGTAGATAAACTTGTCCAAATCCAAAGATGTGTGGTGCCCCCAAGTTACTGGAAGCATTTTAGAGAACTTTGATAGAAGCAGATGATTTTCTTTTCAACATTTCTTCCTTTAAGCCGGGCATTGGTGGCTCACGCCTGTAATCCCAGCACTCGGGAGGCTGAGACAGGAGGATCGTTGTGAATTCAAGACCAGCCCGGGCTACAAAGTGAGCTCAAGGCCAGCCTGAATGGCATAGAGAGACCCTGTCTTGAAAAGACAAGAGCCGGGGATCTAGCTCAGTGGCCTAAGCTCCTGCCTGGCAACTGTGAGGTCATGAGTTCAATCCCTGGTGCTGCAAAAAAACCCCAAAAAAACCATTTTTTCCTTTTCCTCTCTTTATTTCCAGCCTTCCACTAGTCGCAAGCGGCCTCTTGAAGCAGAAACTGAGGATGTAAAGACCACAAAGCGTCCGGCTGTGTGTGCTGCTGTATCATGAACACTGTGATTCGAACATGAAAAAAATGTCTCTTCCTTTACTCTGCTATCATCTTCTTTCTTTCTTATTTTTTTTTATGGCTTCTATTTTAATTATGGGAATGATCATTTTTCTACAATCGTTGGTATACAATTAAAAACCTGATGGAACTTGGCCTTTGTGCATGTACTTGATGCTTAAGTTCTAATGCCTTTTTTTTTTCTCATTTTTTTTAAGTGTTAGAAGTTACTGTGTGCCTTTCATGTGGAACCTTAGCTTGACAGTTTGTAGCAGGCTAATTTCTTGGATGGCCACTCTGTTTTAGTCTGTGAGAGCTGAATATAAATTGTAAGGGCCCCTTTGGTTTTTTTTTGTTTTTTTTGCGGCACCGGGGATTGAGCTCTCGACCTTGAGCTTGCCGGGCAGGCGCTTAGACCGCTGAGCTAGATCCCCAGCCCTGGCGTTTTTGAGACAGGGTCTCACTATGCCGTTAAGGCTGGCCTTGAGCTCACTTTGTAGCCCAGGCTGGTCTCAAACTCATGATCCGCCTGTCTTGCAGCCTCCCGAGTGCTGGGATTACAGGTGTGAGCCACCACGCGAGGCTCTAAGGGCCCCTTTGAAGGTCACTAGGAAGAGGCAGTGTGGGGTTGGGTTAAAATTTGTAGTGGCAGCTACCACAGAGTCCAGCAAATCTCAGATACCTTGATGCGTATATCAGGGGCCAGTGTGAAATTCTCATCCTCATTCTGTTAAACATACATGTCCACGGTCTTTGAAATCTCAGGACCAGGTAAGTTGTGAAATTCAAAGTTTTTCTCATTTTAGGAAGTGATACGGCACTTCTGTGGATTATCCGTAAAAAACCATTTGATTCCTGTAACCTTATCCATGGATATTTCAACAGCAGGTTTTCACAGTAAGAGAGAGAGGGAAACATAAGGAGACTGTTGATCATGTTTATCTTTTCTGACAATTGAAATGTAAGTGATCTGTTTTTCAGAAGTTAGGATTTTAGACATGGTCAGGTGTGTGGGTATGTCATGTTGACCCAGTAATGGTTAAGGAGTCTCTGCAAAGCTGTACTTTTGGCTGGTCTTGTCCTCACAGTGATCCTATAAGCTAGGTCTTCCAACAACTCTCATCTTATAGATGAGGAATCCAGACTTAGAGGAGTAAGGTAACTTTCTCCAACATCACATAGTTGGTTAGTGGCAGTGCTGGGACCAAACTGAGGTCTTGCTGACTTTAAAACTAATAATTGTCTTCTCACTTTTATATTCAGACTAAGGATGTTGACTCACACTGACAAAACTTGTAAGAGACTGATGCCTGAATCCTAAATGCCAATCTGTGTAGTTATAAAGAACATGAACTGCCAAAAAGAGCACTTTCTTGCCTGCCCATCAAGTTTGTTCAGTTCCTACAGGCTGGCTGCAGGGATAGCCCACTGATCTGTGGAAGTTGGATCCCATTCATTATTTCATGGGAAAGATTTGTTTCAGGGATACAGATGGTTGGGCCTGGAAGCTATCAGGTATGCAGGCAGTCCTAATGACTGGCTCCTATTTGTCTCTTTCTGATCCACTGATCATATTCTTTCCCCCGCCCCTTCCTCTTTTCGGTACTGGGGATGGAACCCAATGCCTTTGTACTGAGCCACATCCTGCATCCCTTTTTAAAATTTTGAGACAGGGTCTCATTAAGTTGCTAAATTGCTGATATCTAACATGTGATTTTCAGGCCACAGGCCCCAGAATGCTGGAATTATGAGCATGTGCCACCACACCTGGCTGTGATTTGCCTCTTTGGTAACTGCCTGATGCGCTAGATCACACTGTAACTCACTGGCTATGCCATGGATCGAGCACCATGGTTCAGATGCCACTCACCTCCCAGATCAGAGTCGAGAGCACACAGCTTGGCAACTGGAAGGTATCCAAGCTTTCTGAGGGGATTTAGTGGGGATTTAGGTGGCTTGAATACTTAAAGGAATGAGGCTGAGATTGCTAAATTAAATGGGCTTTAGCTCATTGGAATAATACGAGGCTATTTTTTTAAGGGTATTTTCCCTGTTGGGGTAGAGTTCATCAGGTTTTCTGTGTCCAGAGCACTTTGTCTTAGCTCCCTCTGATACCTGCCATGGTATGCTGAATCATGGCACAGTATGTATCCTACCTCTAATCCCTAGTACCTGAGAATTTCTTAATTTACATGGCAGAAGGTGTCTAAGGATCTTGAGACAGGAATATTATGCCTGTCTTATCCCTTGGGCCCATGTCATTGCCAGGGTCTTTTGAAGAATGCAAAAGCGAAAATCAGCCCAGATAGCGATGTGATGACTAAGCAGAAATCAGAGGAATGTACTTTGAAAATGGAGAGAGGGACCACCATCCAAAAAGTACAGCTGGCCACTGGAGACTGAAAAAGGCAAGGAAGTGGGTTTTCCCATGAGAATCACTGAAGGAATCAACCTACCTTTTACTTTTATAGCTTTCTGACCTATAGAACTGTAAAAAATTTTTGGTTTTTTGTTACTTCTCGAAGTCATGGGATGTGTGTGAGTGTGTGTGGTAGGGAGCAATAGTAAAGCTGAGTGCCTGCTCCCTACTACAGAAGCTGAAGGAAGGGGTTCCTTAGAAGTTTCTTCTGCTATGGAACTCCTTCCACTGGCCACCTACCTGGAGGACTTGGAAACATGAGCAAATGATAGTGGGGTGGCAACATCAATGATGGGAACAATACTGAGCTAAACCGAGCTCTGTACTTTCTCATGTTGGCTTTGGGGAAATTACTTAAAATTGCTGAGTTTTGTTTCTCTATCTATAAAATGGATACAATAAACACACCAACCCTCCGCTGACACGGTGAAGAGTCAATGGAAGATCCACCAGGTGCCTGGCATGTGACAAGGAATTCTTCAGTGTTAGCCTTCATCATAAAGTGGGGGGAGCCACATGCATAGCTAGAGAGTGGCAGAAAGTGCCTCAGCAGGGAAGTAACATCTTTTCAGCTCTTTTTTTGAGTACTTGTGTTGTCACTGGGATGCCTTTGAGTAAGCAGATTTGGGAAATGCCAAGCCTGAGGTGGGTGGTGGGAACAGGTGGAGGTCATTTCCCAGGGGCTGAAGTAACTGCCACTACCTTTTGTAGAACAGGCAGATAGCTCCATGGTAGATGCCCTGCATACTACCTAGTGGTGCACTTGTTCACTCTTACTTGTGCCAGCCTCTGCCCAGTGCTTCATGTGGTATTCGTATCCCTATTTTTCACTGGGAGGCATCCTGCTTCCCGCTCCTTCCCATGTCCTGGAGGGAATGACTGCAACTCCTTTACACTAGTCAGGTCTAGCCAATCTGATTGCGGTGACTGGCATACAACAAGCTCATGGGCATGTGGTGCACATGGAGCAGATAAAAGTCGGCTCTGGGACTCTGGCTGGAACTATACTTTGAATATCTCTAATCTGAATATTCAAAATACTCCAAAGTCCAAAACTTTGACCACTGACATGAGGCCATATGGAAAATCCCTTATCATGAAACAGCATGAAAGAATTATTAAAAGTATTATTGTATATAAAATTACTTACAGGCTGTAGATATAAGGTATATATGAAACATAAGTGAATTTTTCATGTTTAGAGTTGGGTTGCCTCCCCACCATGTCTCATCATATGCTTGCAGATATTCCA